>RDPX01000011.1:4796269-4967675 GCA_003991215.1 Morbakka virulenta | reverse complement strand
GAAGCAAGGGAAGACATACCAAAACTTGATTTTGTTATTTTAATGCTGAAAGATTTTGAAAGAAAACAATGGCAAGAAACCACCCACAACAGGAAGTGATTCAGCATTGTTTGGCATAGAAAGGAAGTTGTCAACTAAAGGTCATCGAGTTCTGACACAAAAGAAAAGGTTTATGTATTTTAATTGTGGAAAAAAGGGCATGTTAAGGGAGATTGTAGAGCAGAGAGAAATCGGGGCAAATTACTGCACAATGCTAAAGTGGTAGAAGGTGAGTCAAGTGAAAAGGTAGGTGGCCTTTACAACCCTGACAGATGAGAAAATGCAGGTAAAAGGCCTTTGGATAATTGATTTAGGAGCCACTAGTCATCTGACCTAGGATATGACCTGGGAAATATACTAGAGAACTACAAGATAATAAGATACACTTTAAACATGGAAAGGTCAATATCTATTCACCTTCAAGACTTTTATACGCACCAGGGAGCAGTCTTGGAAGACTTTATAAACTTCATTGTGAAAAAGACATAGAGAGTAGTTGTTGCACTGTAAAAGAAAGTACCCACTTAGGAGGCCTAAAATTGTGGCATAAAAGGCTTTGGCATGCAAATTATGAGAGAATTCGTGATGAAGTAAACAATAATAAAGTGAGAGGAATTCACTTGAAGTCAAAGACTTAAAAAAGGAACAGCCATTTTGTGAACCATATGTTGAAGGGAAGATGTCAAGAAAGTAATTTTCAAAACTGTCGACAGTAAGGCCAAAGATGTGCTAAATTTAGTATATAGCAATATATGTGGACCAATGAGGAAAGAAACATATTTTGTTAGTTTTACAAATGACTATTCCAGGTGTTCAAAGGTGTACTTCATGAGAGAGAAAAGTGAAGTTGTTAAGAAAATTTAAGGAGTTTGAGGCAGAGGTTACCAATGAAAAAGGAAAGAGAATAAAGATGCTCAGAACTGACAATGATGGGGAGTGTCTAAGTAGAGAATTTACAGTGTATCTTAAGAAGAAAGGTAAGAAATACAAACTAGTGTGGCACTCCTTCCATTCAAGAGGATTCAGGCTATACAATGAGGCAAAGAGAGAAGCTGTAGTCAGAAGAGATGTGATTTTTATGAAAATGGTGAGCTAAGAAAAGAAGTTCATGAAGGATATACTGAATCATAGTGTACTCCTGATGACACCAAGAGTAGTGATGAGGATTTCAGTTGGAGTACAAATGAATCAAGTGAGGATTCTGAAACGTCAATAAAGAGTGACATGGTTAAAGTAAATGGTATGTGGCTGAAGAAAAGGGAGCACTTAAGCAGAATCACAAAAGGTTTAAGACCATTGACTTTTAAGGAAGAATATGGACACGGAGTGACAATGAATAAAACTAATGAGACCAAGTGTGACGATTTACCTCAGTGCCACTTTGTACTCATTAGCACAAGAGATATATTAGAGCCAACAAGCATCAGACAAGCTCTTGAAAGAGAATATGCTCAAGAATGGAAAGCTCCTGATGATTAAGAATATAATTCTCTAAAGCAAAACAAAATATGGGATCTAGTTGACCGATCAACAGGTAGAAAAGTACTTTCAAATGAATGGGTATTTCGGGTGAAGTATTTTAGTGATAATTCCATTGGTTGATTTGAAGAAAAATTAGTTGTAAGAGGTTTCGAGCAAGTGCATGGATTGGACTATGATGAGACTTTTTCCCCTGTTGTGAAATTTGATACCATTCTACTCTTGCTAGCATTTGGAGTTCAAAATGAGTTACTTATACATCAAATGGATGCAGTAACTTCATTTTTAAATGGAGTAATTGAGCAAGAAATATACATAGAGCAACTCGAGGGATTCATAAAGCCTGGCCAAGAGTCAAAAGTATGCAAACTAAACCGTTCATTTTATGGACTAAAACAATTACCACGATGATGTAACCACGTATTCAGTAACTTTTTATCATCTGTTGGCTTTTTGCAATCAGCGGCAGGTTCTTTTGTTTATATCATGCACAACCCATTTGTAATTTTAGCAGTTTATGTTGATGATTTTCTAATAATGACTCAAACTTAGCATGAGATGGATAGAGTTAAGTCAGTTTTTAGCAACAAGTGCTGTGCCCGCCTTAGCAGTCAGATTATACGCAATGGTAAATCCATGATTATTGTACACGACTATAATATGAGACTCCATTCTGGAATCTTCAGTAAAACACAATAAACTTACAATTAACAAACTACAAATAAAGTTATGACTGTTATACAGATGTCAGGGGAATACAATGACATTGTAATCAATCAGGCGCAACGCATGTGATAGCAATCAAAGCATGGCACGTTTTACTGCATGGACACAAGAGACCTCCAACAACAAGTTTAAGACGAAAGATAGGGGACAATTACACTATTTTTTAGGACTTTCGATTGTACAAGATAACGAGAACAGCACCATGTATCTTCATCAGAATCAGTACATTGAGAGTTTTCTAAAGAAGTTTAACATGAAAGATTCAAAGATTGCATCAACCCCTACCGATATTAATGTTAAATTGTGCAAAGATGATGACTTCAGTCAAGCTGTGGATAAATTACTTTATCAATCAGTAGTTGGCAGTCTCTTGTACGCTGCTATTGCTACAAGACCAGACATTTCTTATGCAGTGGAAGTAGCTGTACAGTATTGTATCAGTCCAAATTAAAGCCATCTTACTGCTGCAAAACTCATTCTGCGTTCTATCAAAGGAACTGCACATTATGCTTTATCAAATGGAAGAAATGATGAAGCTATTCCGATTCTTATTGGGCAGGAGACAGCGACGATTGCAAATCAGTAAGTGGAAATTTGTTTCTTTACGGAGGTGGAGCAGTTAGCTAGATAAGCAAAAAGCAACCAGTTGTTGTTTTATTTATCCAGATAGCCGAATATGTTGCCTTGAGCTATGTAGCACAAGAAGCCATATGGTTAAAGTTATTATTGATAAGTTGTGGTATTTTTGTTGATAAACCAATTACTATCAAGGAAGACAATTAAGCAGCGATTGCGATGGCTAAGGACCAAGTTAAGAGAAAAATACATCGACACTCGTTTTTATCTTCTACCTGATGTGATTAAGCGAGGTGACATCGAACTTGAGTATTGTATGACAGAAAATATGGTGGCAGAAATACTAACGAAGTCAGTCTCGAAGAATAAGTTTGTGAAGTGTCGTAATGAGATGGAACTCAATCATTATCTGAAGAACTGAATAAATCAGGTGAGAGATTATTGGAAGTGATTTACCAGTTCCATTGTTATGGAAATGAACTGCCCTTCTAATTGTTTTAGACTTGTTGTTGCTGTTGCTATTTAATTAGACCACTCTCCTTGTTTTGTTCACTTAATCTTTTTATGATATGACTATATTGCTATTACAAAATGTGATAGAATTAATTCAATTCTGACACCTAACAACATTAAAATCACTTGAGAGTATTATGGCTGTTATTACCAACATTAACCTAATATATATTGAATATATAACATATATAAGTAGAAATATTATTAAAATAGATTAAAAATAATACCTTTATGACTATACTAAAATAAGTCTGTACCATCTTTATCTACAAAAATGGAGGACATCTCCCACTTCGGCGTTGTAATTCAGCGCATACGATTTTTAATTGAAAGTTGGAATTAAAAACTTCCTAGATTCTCTTAGCATCGCCAATATGAAATTAACTATAGTCGAACGACCTAAGCACCATTAAATACATTACTCTATTACTCCTTTTACTTAACAAAACTACCTTGATTAAAATTTTGAGTAGATTTTCTGTGAATTGTATGGTGGTTTTACTTTTTGTTTGTGTCCCAAAAACCGTCATTTTCCCTTTTCATTACTGATGATTGTGATACACGCTTGGCACTGTCACTAGTGTAAAAGAGCTGTAAACAGAGGGTATCAGATTTATTTCTATATCTAAGTAATTAGTTCACAACCATTGCCTATCCCCACTTGTACCTTTTTTCTGTTTAACCAAAGGGGGTACATTTACCAGTTGCTACAAGCCAGGTTAGCAGATACTTCGGCTGAACAGGGCAAGGCTGACAACACTGCACGGTGGATTAAACAGTGAATACCACCTTAGCCATAACGTTATATTTGTTGAGATGTACAAGTCAAAATATTAATTAAAATTGAGCACTGAAATTCACAAGACAGGAAAACTGATCCTGCCAACACTGCTCTTAAAAACAAAGCTGGGAAAGTAACCTTCGAAATGGATGATGTGTTGAATAGGTGGGCAGAATACATTAAAGAGCTCTACGATGCTGAAAACAGAGAAAATAGAATACAGGAACCTAAGAATGAGTATGAATTGCACTGAAATACAATATTAAATGCAGAATTAGAAATGCTTAAAGACGAATGAAAAAGATAAAGCTGGTCGAAATGGCAAAATTTCAAAGGAAAATACAGAAACTTGTGGTGACATAGGTATTTAAAAATGCAGTAAACTGGCAAATATAATTGATAAAAACAGATATAATCCCTCAAAGAAAGAATGAACTTGTATTTGTTACTATCTCTAGGAAAGAAGACCTACTTCAATGTAATAATTACAGATTAATAAGTTTAATGTACCATATCACCAAAATCGCTCTAAAAGTCATGATTTTAAGAATAAGGAACAAACTTTAAAGCAAATTAACCCAAATCAGTTTTTTGTAACGGTAAAGGCACCAAGAATCCAATCTTTGCCATGAGAATGCTAACAGAACGATCTGTAGGGATATAAAAAAGATATTTACGCTGCATACATCGATTGCGATAAAGCATTTGACAGAGTGAAACACACATGACTTTTTAGAGAAATTTCAAAATATCAAAATGTTAGAAAAGAGCCAAGAATGCTAAAAACTCTTTACTGAGAAGAGTTAACAACCATCAGAATTGACAAATGTCAAGGTAATTTGATTTCTTTCAAAAATGGAGTACACCAGANAGAGAAATCGGGGCAAATTACTGCACAATGTTAAAGTGGTAGAAGGTGAGTCAAGTGAAAAGGTAGGTGGCCTTTACAACCCTGACAGATGAGAAAATGCAGGTAAAAGGCCTTTGGATAATTTATTTAGGAGCCACTAGTCATCTGACCTAGGATATGACCTGGGAAATATACTAGAGAACTACAAGATAATAAGATACACTTTAAACATGGAAAGGTCAATATCTATTCACCTTCAAGACTTTTATACGCACCAGGGAGCAGTCTTGGAAGACTTTATAAACTTAATTGTGAAAAAGACATAGAGAGTAGTTGTTGCACTGTAAAAGAAAGTACCCACTTAGGAGGCCTAAAATTGTGGCATCAAAGGCTTTAAAGCAAATTAACCCAAATCAGTTTTTTGTAACAGTAAAGGCACCAAGAACCCAATCTTTGCCATGAGAATGCTAACAGAACGATCTGTAGGGATATAAAAAAGATATTTACGCTGCATACATCGATTGCGATAAAGCATTTGACAGAGTGAAACACACATGACTTTTTAGAGAAATTTCAAAATATCAAAATGTTAGAAAAGAGCCAAGAATGCTAAAAACTCTTTACTGAGAAGAGTTAACAACCATCAGAATTGACAAATGTCAAGGTAATTTGATTTCTTTCAAAAATGGAGTACACCAGAGTTGTATCTTATCAGCTGATTTATTTTCAATGTCACCAGAGACAATGTATTTAAAAGTCTGCTGTGCAGAGAAAATTTTCGGTAAAAGAGCTAAAGGCAAAAAACAACATACATGGAAAGATTAACTGTTGCTGGCAATTAAACTATGGGCTTCTTTGGCTGCTCTTGATGGAAAAACTTTGCAATCATGGTCACCAACTTCAGAAGCTGATAGAGCACGTGAAGAAAAAGGATAATTGAAAGCCGTAAAAAAGCAGGAAGAAGTAATTTTTGTAGATTCTGTAAGGTATCAGTAGCAGCAGAATAGAGCTACATATTGCCAACAAGATGGACCTTTTCCACCCTTCTTACAAAATAATATAATCTTCTAAATATTCAGTGTACTTTTTAAATTAATGTTGCACTGATGTAAGATATTTATCATGTCATGAGTCCTAAGCTTTTTCTCAGCTACATTTTGAGAGATACTTCTCCTATCGTTAGCCTGATGATGGGAGAAGTATCTCTCGAAGCGTAGCTGAAAAAGAGCTTACGACTCCTGACATGATAAATATCTACGTAAATGGATTCCACTTAGTCCATAACTTCAAGAATTTTTATAATGGTACACTGTCACTATGGAAAAAAATAGCATCATTATTTACCAACGTAAAGTACATAAGACAAATTAGACCAACTAGCTGTTGTGCATGGAATAATTTATTTTGAAACTAAAAAGACAAATAAATTCTCTATGACATTTTCGTCATCGAAAAAGTTCCTGTAAATTACAGATTTACTGTTGAGTTGGTAACAGAAGGAGGCCAAATATCAGCTCCAGTTTTGTTTAAACAAGTGTAACCAACGTTATGCACTCTGGAATCAAGAACATGACAAATCCTTTTCCAGTAAAAAGGAACCAAAATCAACATTTGGACAAAAAAACAATATATTTTTGCAGTAATCTTTAAAGTTTACTAATTTAAGGAAACAGTAAGGTAACTTAAAATTATTTACCCTCAAAATACTCTACTATTACCTCTAAATGTGTCAAGTTTCCCTTAAATTGGACAATTTTAGCCTTCCCTGAATAAACAGTTGTCTCTGAATGTTTACTCATATAAAAAGCAAAAATTAAATACTTTTCAAACTCTTCGTGTGATAATAAAACGACTCGTTTCAAAAAAAGCAGTTAGTTAATGGTATTGACTTAGGACAGTATTGTTTGAGCAGCTCTTTGCAAATATAGTTTAAAGCATTGATCTCATGACAATGCAACTTAAAGTCGTCCGCCCATTTTTATTCCTATTTATTCTATTTAAACAAATATTTTCTTTGTCAATCTGTCAAGACGATAACGCCCTAGTCAAATGGACTCGATATTTCAGTCGAAAACTCGAGTCTGCCTGTACACAGTATAGGTTAAAATCCCTTATATAGTGATGTCGAATAAGTTTTAAAGATGATAAAATTCATCGAGAAGTTCCACTTACAAACTTGTCTTTTTGTGGTTGTAGAGTCTTGTCTCCACCATTTGTACAGTTTCTTGACAATATCACGTACACGCGTGGTTGGTTAATCTATTGAAGAGGCATACTTTGTCCCGAACATTTATGTATTTAAATAGAATAGATGAATTTCGACTCATGTCGCTAATCAGACTTTGACTTTTAAATAGCGCTTAAAATTCTGTTTTATTTAACTCGATTGTTGACAAGGAAAAATTTGATCCGGAGACATTGATGACGCAGAAAGGGCTGCAAAAGGGTTGTAAGTCTCAGTCGTATGTACTTACGTCCCATCAATTATGCCCTAAAAGAGTAAGTGATAAAAGAGTAAGTGANAGAGTCTTGTCTCCACCATTTGTACAGTTTCTTGACAATATCACGTACACGCGTGGTTGGTTAATCTATTGAAGAGGCATACTTTGTCCCGAACATTTATGTATTTAAATAGAATAGATGAATTTCGACTCATGTCGCTAATCAGACTTTGACTTTTAAATAGCGCTTAAAATTCTGTTTTATTTAACTCGATTGTTGACAAGGAAAAATTTGATCCGGAGACATTGATGACGCAGAAAGGGCTGCAAAAGGGTTGTAAGTCTCAGTCGTATGTACTTACGTCCCATCAATTATGCCCTAAAAGAGTAAGTGATAAAAGAGTAAGTGATATTTGGGAAAGTGATAAAAGAGTAAGTGCCTTAGAAGAGTAAGTGGGGAAAGAGTAATCGATGAAAAGAGTAGGTGATAGAAGAAATACATGTAGGTGCCCTGAAAGAGTAGGTGTGGGTACCCTGAAATACATGAGCGCATACACGTACCACGTACATGTTTCAGCATACATGTACATGTTTTAGACAAGTGTGCAGGAAGGCAAGAGAGGCGTGATACGGATCTACATCTTTATTAGCTGTATTAGGTGTTCATGGTGATGGTATGTGCCAGTGCTCTTAATGTCTCCGGAGTTGTCATTTCCCCTGCAGTATGCCTTGCCAACAAATTAGCCACTCTATTGTTGGTATCCCGATACTTCTTGGGCAGTGTTGGAGGATCCTGGCCAGCAAACATTTGCTGTAGCGAGAGGTATTGGAGCTTGTGTTCCCTTCTAATGCCCTGTAGGAAGCGCCAGATTGAGGGATGGTGACTCCCAAATTGCAACTGCAGGGCCCGGTGCCAGAATACTAACTTATTAGTGGTACGCGGTATGCCTTCCACTGTTCGAATCCGGACATTCCAAATTTCTGTAGGAAACAAGGCTTGTGCTCTCCTGCGCCGACGATTGGGTCTACCTATATAAGTATCCTCAAAGTATTGGTAGAGAGGTACGAGGTCCGGGTGATGCTGTTCCACATACTCTTCCAAATCTTCGAATGCTCCCTCCCAACTGCTTCCGGTTGGAGAAAAGCTAGTGCTCCTAGCTGGTTGCAGTAAGATTGTAGTTCTTCATTTTCCACATATAGCACAACCAAGCCGAGACTCTGTATTTTGCGCCATATCGCTTGCGTCAGGTGGAAAAAACAACCCTGCATCCATCAGCGATTGACAGTGGATGCTACCTGCACCATTGCAGGGTTTGGTGCATGACTGTGAGGTCGACGTTCCGTGACATGTCTTTCATGATGGTAATCAAGGACCGTCGATGCACTGCCACCCAAACCCTTCTCCGAACATAGCCAGCATTGTGTTCTCTTATTTTCTTTTCCTTGGCGATCGATGAATCAATTGAAACAAAGCTTGTCCTTACCCTTTTGAGACTTCATGAGCTCCATAACGTTGTACTTGAATTGTAAAAAAAATAAAAGTGTTAAAGAAGGATAAAATATTCAGCAAATAAATTGAGTTACTATATCTGCTGGTTTAATTATATAACACACTTATTTCCTTGTGTTGTAGTTACGACGTCAGTATGCATTACGGATGGGTCATGTACGTGTACACTTCCCTCCACTTTGAATTCTTTACATTTGTATTCTTGTGTTAGGAAATGTGCATGCACATATAAACATTCAGTTGATTGCGTGATCATTTACATGTAAGTACTCATGTGTTAATTACATGACTAATATTTCAGGACACTGCTCTTTTAAGGCACCTACTCTTTTAGGGCACCTACTCTTATAGGGCACCTACTCTTTTAGGGCACCTACTCTTTTAGGACACCTACTCTTTTGTCACTTACTCAGAAGTCACTTACTCAAATATCACTTACTCAAAAGTTACCTACTCTTTTGGAGCGATACCCGTCCCATCAATGCATCATACTGGTAAATCATTTCAAAACCCGTCAAACAAAAAAAGACCTACAAAAGCTAGTATTGTACAAAGAGAGTAAACACGTGCAAAAAATATTGACATAGCGAACCAATAAAAAATTTGCTATTCCGGCCAAAAAGTGGCCTTGTAGAGGAACCATGATGTTTTTGAGATTTATAACATCTGTGACAAGAGATATCATTTAAGGGGTACTGGCATTGGAACTGGCCTTGATGTGCTAGTAGGAGATATGAAGAGGCTTTTGAACTTGCGGTAACAACTTGGTTGAAAGAATACCATAATAAGGAAGGCAAGACCGCGTAAGGTACTTGTGAGCTACATGAATGGAATTAGGCATTTTAGGAACAATTGCAATTCTTTCAGATTGAAATACAGAAAGGAAAAAATAGAGATTTCCTGCAAATGGTAGAAAAGGTCTCTCCAGTAAAATCGAAGTTGTTGATTTGTGAGGTTTTGAGGAACAGACACAAAAACGCTATGCAAAAAACGTAGTTAGACAAAAGAGCATATTCCCTAAACTGTGCCTGCCTAAAAGAAGAATCATTCAGGTCTTTGTACCTGAGAAGTTATTATCGGAAAAAATCAAGATCTCTTGTAAAAGTATATATTCAAAAATTGGAGCAAACGAAGATTTTTGTATATCGAAAATTTTTGTACATACATGAATAAGTAAACCGGCAAACTATGCATTCAAGTGCGCATATTTTCTTACGAGGAACTAAACCTCAAATACCATAGTGGTGACCAAGGGTGGACATTAGGGACCGCCTCCTCGTCGAATAACACTGTCAACAATACAATATTGGGCGTGTAAAAGCTACTGGGCCCAAAATCTAAGAAATCATTTGTATCGTTAGAAAATATCTCACCTAGAATATTTATTGCAATATTGAATCGTAACCCATAGGTTATTGAACGATTATGCTAGAGCTCTACCAATATCTCCAAGAACAGTCTGTGATAGATCTCTGCGAATAACTAATTTCCATAACTCGCAGAGTGCTCTAACATAACCTGTTGACCAGTGGTTTGCAAATCGGATCCAAAGCAGATCATTGACATACTTACCATCCAGTACCAAACCGTAATGTACATCTATATGAAAATGTTTGTTCTTGAAAACGAACTTCATTTTCCTAATATTCGTTTTGTAAACAGGAAGAGAAGCAATGAACCCACATCCTTGCAAATGGAAAAAAATCTCTTTTGGCTGATCATCCCCGACACTACACACTACTGTAAAGTGTATAACTCAATAGAAAGTAAAGTTTTCCTTCAATTGTATAACTCAATTGAAGGAAAAGTAATTACACTAGAGATACCTACTCAACAAACCAAAGACTAGATACGAATTTGTCATAAATTTACAAAACTTTTTCTTTGAGATTCTTGTGCAAATGATGCATACAACTAATTTGGTGAACCAAACAAAATAGCAGCTGAGGAATATATCCCGCTTTATTCGAAGCACATGAGTAAAATCTTTTGGAAAGAAAAATTGAGGGAATAAAAGATCAATTCTAAAGGACACTGAATCTCGCAAAACTACAACCCTACCACAATGAAAACAAAGCAAAATGCTAAAAGGCACAAAGGATTTAAATATTTATATTTGGAAACTCAGCACTCTTATATTCAGCACCAAATTGATACATCCAGTTGACTTTATAAAATTGATTAGCCATTGAATGCTCATTGGTTTGGCAAACTTTGAATGAGGTTGCAAAAAGGAAAATCTAATCAGGTCAAACTGAAAGCTACAAATGCAGAAGAAAGACTTCATATATGAAAATAGCATTTTAGAACACGTTTAAGAAAAGTAACAAAAATGAATAATACAGATGTTCACACTGTTGACTGTGTGACTATGTCACTAAACTATCAATAAGAAGAGAGCCATCTTCTTTGGAAGAGCTTGACAGAACCCCACAAAAGATGAAGAGAAAAACAATGTGGAAGACAAAACAAAACCGGCTGCATTTAATCATTCCAACAAACATTTGATTAGGGAATACGTGCAAACAAAGGGGAATCAAATCACATTCACCTTTATATCACCAAATATAGCAAATAGTAACAAATAATAAAAATAGAAAACAAATAATAGCAAATAAAACCAATGTTACATAATAAGATCCAACAACAAATTAAAAAGTGCTCAGACTTACTCAAAATGGTTTCAAGCACGATGGACCTGTATTTTTTGAACTCGAGCTTGAATTCTCTACGTTCGCATTTGTTTCACTGCGTTCAGACGAGATATTGTCGCGACAGGTTGTAAATGTTTTTTCCACACTACAAGTTTGTACTATTCTCTTAGTAAATAACACTGCATAACAAAAAATATTGTTTTCTCTGTTACCGGTATTAAATTGAACATTTCTAACCAAGTTCCACTCACTGATTCCAAATCTGAAATCCTTTTTTCTCTAGCACGTCGGGTTTTTTTCACAGAAAATTCACATGAAAGTTACAAATTTCTTTGGAGAGAACTTTTTTTAAAAAATACAAAAGTTGACTCATGAAATGCCAAAAGCCTATCAATCAAATGTCACTATTATTGAGCTATCTGCATATAAATAAGACTTTTGAAAATATTGCATTGCGAGCAATAAATATTACAAAAAATGTTATGCTATTTGAAGCAATAGTCAAGAGAAGTAGTCTTCATCACACTAAGCTCTTCACCCAGAATGGTAATATTGGATACTTAAAATTACAATTTTGATATAGTTCAAAAGAAAAAGCAATATAACGTAAACGGAAATTTAAGTAATGCTTGAAACTGAGTTCATACTTCAAATTGTTGTCCAAACAATACAAACTTGGGGTCAGAATAAAAAGTTCACTATTCAAAAAACCTTCGAGTTGCTCTGTTGTGTACAGCAGTTGTGTCTCTTTTTAAAAACCAGCAATAATCTCCAAGCATGGACTCGTCTCACCGGCCTTGATAGCGGTGCTCAAGCGTGGAGATGATTTGATGAAAGTGTTCACCATGCTCGTCACTTATAGCTCCGAGGTTATCTGGAAAGAAGTCGAGATGGGAGTGAAGATAGTGGACCTTCACTGACATTCTGCAGCCCATTTCCTTGCAACTGTGCAACAGATTGGAAATTACTTCCTGTTAGTTACTTGCACGCTTGTTTCCAAGGAAGTTCTTCACAACAGACTTAATAGCAGTCCAGGCCTGTAGGTCTTTGCCCTTGAGAATAGTTTTGAACTCATCGTCCAAAGGTAGCTATCGGATTTGAGGTCCAACAAATATGCCAGCTTTGCGTTTTGCATCGCTAATGCGGGGGAATTTTTGCTGCACGAATGTGAAGGCTTCTCCGCTTTTATCCATTCATCGGACAAACTGTTTCATCAGGCCGAGCTTTATGTGCAGTGGGGGTAAAAGTATATTTTGTTGATCAACCAGAGGAGGGTATTGTACATTGTGCTCACCTGGTATGAAGCTTGATCGTCTTGGCCATACTTTCTGTCTATAGTGCTTTTTATCTCCTCTGTTGTCCCATGGGCACAAAAAAACAAGAGTGTTTGTGTAACCCCCTTGTAATCCTAAGAGTAAGCTAACAACTTTAAGATCATCACACATCTTCCACCGGTATTCTTCATACTTGATAGCGCTTAAAACCTCCTCCATAGTTTGGTATGTTTCTTTCATTCCAACTGCATGTGCAACTGTAATTGGTGGCTGCTCATTACCATTATGCAGGAGTACGGCTTTAAGACTTACTACCGATGCATCTATGAATAGCCTCCATTCTGTAGGATCGTGATGTTTAAGGCTACGAAATAATTCCTGAACATCAGTACAGTAACAGAGTAAACCAGTCTTTGTAAGGAAACTGGAGAATGGTGTACTCCTACTTCGAAATTAAGAGATCCGGGCATCTGGACCAAGAAGATTCCACTCCCTCAAACGTGACGCTAGTACTTCAGCACGCTGTTTTGAAAGCGCCAGATCCCTGGCTAAATCGTTGAGCTCGGCTTGAGTGACAAGATGCGGCTCAGCTGTTGATGCTTTGTATGGACTGGATTCATCACTGCAACTTGTTGAAGGCTCGTCGCTGTCAGTAGATGAGTCGATCCGTTCTTTTGTAGATGATGGAACTGAACGCTCGACACTGTGTAGTACTGGCAGGTGTACAGATGTAACAATTGGATACTGTACAGTAAGCTTTGATTTTCGGGAGAAGCCTTGAACTTTCGTTAAACAAAAGTAGCAATCAGACACATGGTCAGCTGGTTCCCGCCATACAGCAGGCAGAGCGAATGACATTTTTCTATCCTCACCTCGTTTTCAAGCAAGTAATGTAACATAACAAGATGCACAACAGCTGTGAGGTGCCCACTGCTTATCCTGATCACCAACTGCACATTCAAAATAGTCATTACAAGCACTGCATACTGCTTGACTCAGCGGCTTGCGTTGTGATTTGAAAATGAATTTTCCACAAATGTACCAAAAGCCATCAGGATTGTTTTTGCATCCTCTTCGAGGGGGAATTTTGTAGAGAATATAATATGCTTCGCACAGCGTAGTGAAGTATTACACTATCCTCGAGATGAGAGGCTGGGAATGACAACCCAACCGAATCTGAATGACTTCATTTAGGAAATTAACAAAGCATTACCAGTAGCTCCATTTCTCAAGCAGGATTAATGCTTTCTTGTTTGAAGAGCAAATAGACAGCGGCCAAAGTTTGATTAAACAAAAGCCAATAGAGACTTATATCTGGAACAAAGCCTGGAATGAATTCGAGTAAGCTGAATCGTCAGGCGGCTTACTTCTATAAAAAAGTGCAAAAAATTAAATTTGATGATTGTTTATAATGTTTTACATTGTGATAACAACAAACAGTCTTGTCAACTTAGAGTCGTTTACGAAGTAAATCTTTTAACTTGAAGAGACACTGTTAGTACGTTTTTTGCCTTATTCTTCAGGTATGTCGTCTGAACTGGAGATGAAAAGCACTGTACTATGGCATATTATAAAGGAGCATTTTGTAAGAAGTCAACATTCAAAAATTGAAATAAAAATACGTTTAAAGACAATAATTTTACAAAATATTTTTTCTTTCTAATCTACTTGTGTTTGGTAATTTGTGGAAAAGTTGGACGCCCACTACAGGGGATTGTCACAAATGTACTGCTAAATAATTAAGTGAACTCTCATCAATAGCGAAAATTTTAGAATTTAAATCTACAAGTCTTTATGCGATGGGTTCTAGGATGAAGATCATTGTTATATTTTCTAACAACTCTACAGTTTTCAGATTGCTTTTTTTCTCCATCGAATGCTTCTAATTTCATCAAAGCTAAAAATCATCACTAGTTTATAATTGTACCAAGAAAGTTTATTGATAACAAGACTTTCAGTGTAGAAAATTTATCAATTCCAGCTTAGATTAACTTGCATTTTGTATATTTATTTTTTAAAGATGCGGGTGGGCAATGACGTTTGTACCGAATGATGACATTTAATTCAGATTACAATTAAAGTACGTACAAAATAATTCACATACTAAAGGTGATTTTTTTATGCATACTTAATACATTTTGTACATAGTTGATATAGACTCTAAATATTTTCCCCTTTTTTTCTCCAAACTCGACTGTTTTATTTTGCTTCTTTAAAATTTTCCAATACAAAAAAGAGACATATGTATACAACTGTACATATATTGCGTAGACGATATTACACAATATCTTGGATATTCACCACAACTTGATTATAAACAAAGGAAAAACCAGATATATTCTGAAGAGCACTTGATTATGCAATGTAAGCAGCAGCAAGGGTCTTCTTAACAGCCAATAATGAAGAGTGGTATTATTAGCACTTTGTCAATGTTGTGTAAGAAACAAATAAGAACGTTTTAAGGTGGTAAAAGAAATGGTAAGTTTTTCATTAATCTAGGTCATAATATTTGGTGAAGAAGTAGAGGTTATATAGAAGTAACTAATCAAAAATAATTACTTCTGTTGCAGCTGTCGAAATTGTAGAAACTGTAGGGCTTACTAAAAAACTTTAAAATTTTAAGTGATTTAGATCAATTAGCCAATTTACTCAATAATTTAAAATTAACTTTTCCGGAAGAGTAGTTTCAAATAAGAAGCTTGTAACTATCACCAGTTACCTTAAAATCAGTTTGATTAAGAAAACTAATACTTGCTTGTAAATTTTCAATGTCTGTTGCTTTAAATAGTTCTTCCTGTCAGAACCACACTCCTCACATAAAAACCTAATACTTGTCTAAGCTTTAAAAAATAACCTCTGAGATTCAAAATTCACATGTAAGAAAGTAACTATCAACGAGGTAATGAATGCAGCAGCCTTTTGTCATTATTGTCCTTACAAATGTGCTGATGTGTCTTAACTTGATTTGGTTCTACAAATTGTAATGTAAGTGAAAATTACATAATTTATTCCCGAGTTAATATAATTGAAGACAAAGCTGATGTCAAAAAATATAGGGATACAAAGTAGCAAATATATCAAATATAGCAATAAGTTAATAATAAATTGAATAACATAAATAAAGTAAGAAAACACGTATATATGTACCTTTTGTGCTCCAATTACTTTTACAAAAGGGAATTCGTTGTACTGAATGGAAACTAAACATTTGCTCAAATGAACTGCTGAGGAATTTAGAGGTAGATACACACCTAAATTACATGCTACAATGCTACATAGGACCTATAGTGAATGCAAAATGGGACACAATCCCGAGGTGTCTCATTCGAAAGAACCCACACAAATATGAAAAAGAGCACCAACAGAATTTGGTCCAGTAAATATCTCAAGCAATAACCTGGAAAACTGAGATAAGAACTATCACAAAGCCAAGTTCAAGTAAACTAAAGTCACATAGGATTAACACCAAACCATTTCGGTAAGGGGTGCTAACACTCCCAGTCATCCAGTTATCAAGAGACCAGTAAATAAAATTACAAGTCAACCATCAATTCACGAAAAGAAGAAAGCTGGAGCATTACAAATTTCCAATGCTAATATGCCAAAATAGTTTAATGATCTTAACAGCGCCAGGGCTATTACAGTATTTTACAATCTTTCTTGTAATATATCAGAAAGTCCCATTCTCCTTTTTGCATTTTACCAAGAGGCAAGCAATACATTTTTAAATCCAGCTGTAAGTGCAAGTTGTAAGTTCACCTTTCTGCATGCAATAAAAATTGACTTAAATTATATAAAGCAACTACAAGCAGAGTTCGGTACTAAAAGTCTTTAGAAAAATACTTTTTATAACTACAAACATTTGAAAATTGCTGTTTAAGCCAGATAAAAGTTATACCCGACATTTACCTCAAAAATTATCAATAAATATCATGAAAGTAATTAACTTAAAACAAAACATTAAAACATTTCCGTATAAACTTTTTATTGCGATTGCTGATAAAATTGCAGTTGTCATCACAATTTATCACTTTTTCATAATTAATAATGGAATTTGCCACCATGTCGGTAATTATTCTGCTTTGTTTGAAAAATAAATGGTCTATATGTTAACTACAATAAGCTTTTCAAGAGTATCAGTATGTCGTTACTTCTTATTTCAGTTGCTTATAAGGACTTGCTTCAATATCGGACATTTTTTATTTGTTTTTAATATGTGAGTAGATTGTTTCTTGCAAAGCAATGCATAATTAAATGTGTACATAAGATATTGGTTTCTTCAAAAGCATAAGGTTTTTACTTGTTGATGACGTCTTAAGTTATAATACTGATATGTGTACATGTATGACTAACCTTCTTTATTTCTGGTCTCATGCAGGAGACTGAATCACTTAATGACCTTAATTTGAAAACATATAAGATAGTTATGACACAGTGATATGTACAGGTACACATATTATCTTTTATTTCTGGTCTCATACAGTGACCTCCGATTTTGAAGCATATAAAATAAAGCAATAGCGCAAAATATATAGTAGATTTTTAATATTTTGCTTATTTTTTAGAAAACTATAAAAGATATGGGAAAATATTGTCTGTATGAAATATAAAGAATTAATTGTTCTCTCAAACCATAAAAACAATTTTCAAATTTTGTCAACTCTATTATGACTTTTGTGCTGTCAAAGTTGAATAATCTACCAAAACTTCCTCACATCTTAACAATTTTTACTTATTTTTGAGAAACTATAAGAGATATGAAAAAATATTGTTGTATGAAATGTAGAGACTTGATCGGTCTTTCAAACTGTAAAATTATTTTAAAAAACTTGTCAATTCTGCCAAAAATAATGCGGTTTAAAGTTGAGAAAGTTGTAAAAATATTAGACGAGTACCCAAAAATTTGCTGCTCTGAGTCCAAAACTATAAGAGATATAAAAAGAAATCGTGTGAATGAAATGTAGATAATTGATTGGTCTTTGCACCTGTGAAATTAGTTTCAAACATTTTTCAACCCAGTCAAAAATAATGCGGTTTAAATTTTAATTGTTGCCGAAAAATCCTGTCAATGCCTAAGAACTTTTGCTTATTTCTAAGGAACAATACGAAATGTGGACCCATCAAATACGCACGAAATGTAGAGAATTATTTAGTCATTCTATCAATGACAATATATTTTAATATTGTCATCCCTATCAAAGATTCTAAGGTTTGAAATTTGAACATGTATAATAACTCTAACCGTTTTTCTATGTATCAAGTTATATCAATACACTAACAAAAGCGGTTATGTTGTCTCCCATCGCGCTATTAAACGATCTAAAAATTTATTGTCTCCACGTCTCAGAACATATGGCTCATCAAGAATAACTGTATTGGAAAATAATGATTTTGAAAATGTGGCACTCGTCTTTGTTTCATCTTTATTTCACTACTAAATTTACTCCCATATATGCTTTTGAAGTACTTACAGATATCCCAATGCAAATAAGTCATCACATAACCAATATTTCCATGCTTCGCGCCTGTTCACCTATTTTCAAATGGCCAGTCATACTTATTGTGAGTAATACCTCCTTTTTCCTCAGACCACACAGTAATTAAAGGCTTGTGAGAATCTACATACTTTTTAGTAACATCATCTTTTTCATCAATGGGCTCTTTTAAGTCTGTTATTCGAGGGTTATCGACAGTAAATATTTTATTGGTAATACTTTTTCTAGGTTCTACTTGGAAAAAAGTCACACCATTTTCATCCCATCCTATATGAAAATATTTATCCCCAGTTGAATCCCATACTCTTACGCCACCAGCTTGAGTAGTTTGTTTTATATCAATTTCAGAACCGTTGGTATTCTTGCCTATAGCAATACCTCCATTCTTAATAGAAATCCCTCTATCATTATTTAATATCAAAGTATTGCCGTTGCGAATTAATAATTCTCCACTTAAATGATCTCCGTCCTTTCTCAAAAATTTGTTGTTTACATATTTATGTGAAACACTAGTAACAATTGTTTGCTGTGAAGAATCTCAACAAAATTTATCCACAGGCATTATTTACTATTAGTAACGTCAATACAAATTATTTATTAGCATTTGAAAATCAGTTCCATTTGATAAATCTTTTCCCATATACAAGGATAAGTGGCCACAAATAACTTCATGTCTTGGATGAATTTGTTCTCTCTTGTAGTAGATAGGAGATTTAAAAAAAGGGAAATTAATTCTTCTGGAGCCTGAATTCCAAAACTATCAAAATATAATTTTTGTTTTCCATTTCTGTATCAAGCGACCCAGTGTGCTCCACTTCCCTTTGAATCATCTAAGTTGAATTTTACGCGTTCTTTTTTCTTCGGCATTTTAGGCAGAGTGTCACGAAGAAATACGCCTCCAAAGTTTGGTATATTCAATTCTTCAGCAGCTTCTGTCAGTTCAAAATTTGTTAAAGCTCTGTTTGGTAGAATTATACTTTCTACAGCGATATAAATTATTTACATCTTTACAATTCTACATAATATATGTACTTTATACATATTTACACTTTAGACTATACATATATTTACTCTAAATACATATTTACGTTTTAAAATATATGCATTTTGCAGCGCTGTACCCATAAGCATGGGTATGAATTCCATTTGGAAGGATTTGTCTTTTGTTACCTTCGACTGACAGAGATAGTTTGTTAACTTCTTCTGAATATACTTCATGACCTCTCCTTTAAATAATTTTCATCTTTCTTATTTTAAATAGACAGGTTTTATAATCTTCAAAGGTAATATTTGTTTTGATTACAACTTTCTTGATTCCTTTACATTTCTTTTCTTCATTACATTTTGTTTTGTACGAATATAGCTTAGCCCTCAATCCAACAACCTCTGTTATTTGTTGACCGCTAGCTTCATCCTTATCCTTCATCCACGACTTTCTTGTTTTTGTTTGTAAATATACCAGAGCGATGATCTTTTAGAAAATTACTTGTCAAACTTTTCGGTTAAATCCAGACGAATATATTTATAAAAATCTTTCGTTTCAATATCATAAGCTAATGAGTCCGTATCAGTAAACAGTAGTTTGGCTTTTCAGCCATATTTCTTTTTTATGTAGTCATCGTGATTATCATACATTAAAGTTTTACTTAAGTCCAGAATACTCATTCCCAAATACAAAGGCTTTGTAAATTTTAATTCTGTTTTCTTCATTTGTATAGCTACCAGATTCTTATCATAAATAGTGCAGTGCTGACAATTTGGTTTCGCTGCTAGTTTCTTAACTTTTTCGTCTATGTTAACAAGTTGTATGTCAACTCTCGTTCTGATATGTTCCATTGTCTTTCCAAACACTGAGTTATTCATTAACTTGAAAAAATCTTTTTCAAAGTTATTAGAGCCTTTAGACCTTAAATTTGTGTTAAGATCTATAACCAGGCGCTTTCTTGGAATTTTATTCCTCGATGAATTTTTGTAATTTTTAAGCCTAAGCTTTCAGACAGTTTCAGATTTACATTATGAACTATTTATTTTTCTTTATCCGATAAATTCGGAATGAGTTTGGCTACTTTATAAACTACTTCTGGAGCTATAGGATAATATATGAAGTTTCTGTAACTCTTTGGGATATTCTTAATCTACTTCTAATATACAAGGATATTCTCTCCAATCATGAAGTTCTTTTTCCGTCATCCCAGTAAATCCGTGTGTAGGAAGAGGTTTACTCATTGCCCGACAGTGGAGATTATTCGCATCTAAATATGTTATTTATTTTGTTGGCAGATTAGGACCAAAGTCTTTATCCATGTACGGATTGTCAGCTTTTCCATACCTTGTAGAAATTGTTGAGACTCGTCCACGAATTTGCTTTTCAATCATAAGCAACATATCTGGATCACTGAGTAATTCTAAATCAACCCTAGTTATTTCAAAGCAGCATCCCAGCCAAGACCAGGTACTGTAAAATAGCAGGCTTGGCCTAACTTATAATTTTCTTGATAAACATCTTAAAAAAGATGTCTACTAATTGTAAAACATCATATTTAAGATATAAGTCATGAGAATCCCTAATCGTTTTCATATTGACGCTCATTTGAAGCTTCTAATTCCAAAAACAAATATCAAACATAGAACATTGTTGTTTCTTTCTTCTGCAAAATAATCTATCCCCCAGGCTTCCTTGAACACACGACACTCAGTGTCAATTTTATGCTTTTTGGCATTCTTTCCTCTTATTATCTTTCAAACAACACTTAATAAAAAAGAACTCCCGACGGAAATAGAATCAAGAGATTATCTTTCTTTGCAAAAATTGCGAGATGAAGTCACAGAATAGAACTCTCGTGAAGTTTAATTCTGTGCAGACGATTTTATTATGCTTTCTAGAAAGGGAATACAGAAATATCCACCAATCAACGTAACAAACCAAGGCCCCGTTCACACGACATCNCCAAGACCAGGTACTGTAAAATAGCAGGCTGGGCCTAACTTATAATTTTCTTGATAAACATCTTAAAAAAGATGTCTACTAATTGTAAAACATCATATTTAAGATATAAGTCACGAGAATCCCTAATCGTTTTCATATTGACGCTCATTTGAAGCTTCTAATTCCTTTATCGAATCAAAGTAATTGTAAGGGAAAATTCCTTTCCTCAAAAGCAAGTGTAATTGCTTACGATTCCAAACCGGACCTATTAACTTCACTTAAATAAACGCCTTTTCCATCAGTTTTAATTTGACAAACGCCAGATCCTTTCTTAAGATACAGACCATTACCCATGGCTTTTTGTAGTCCTGTGTTTGGCAATCCAGAAAGTGCTGCAACACCTAGAGCTGGTAAAATAGTTTTTGCTACCATTGGTAAAGTTGTTGCTGCTAATCCTGCAAGAAGACCTAGAAAGCCACCCTCAACTTTAAGATTGTGTTGTATTTGTCTTTTCCCCATTCTGATTGTTAGTGCTCTTCCACTTTCGTAAGCTCTTGCCAACTTGTTTATCTGGCTTTCTGTTAATGCTAAAATATCTTTACCTACTAGATCTTCATGTTTGAGGCGAATACTCAAAAAATCCCTCCAGATTCTAAAGACTTTTTCAGCTTTTCTTTTTCCCGCTCTGATATATTAACTTTCATGTTGATGAAATTAGTCATGCTTTTTATTATATACGTACTTAAAGTTCCTTAATATGGAATCTAATTGTTATTACTTCACCACGATTATCCAAGAGATTTTCATCTTGGTCTCTTACTGACACCTCCAAATTATGTATGGTGTCTAAAGTAACTGAAAGATAAACTAAATTAGTAGGATTTTATATTATTTTGTATCCTGGCAAGACATTTGGAAAAAATGCATATATATTTGGCTGTTGATATCCTCTTACTTAACTGCCAGAACATTTATCAAGATACTATTCACAGAAAGAATGTTTACAAGTTGTTCGGATTGACTAACTTGATCTTTATGAGTTTTCTTTTGAAATCCTAATAATGGAGCAAATGAATTTACTACTCTGAATCCAAATTGAACGTTTCTTTCTAATTCCATTACAGTTCTAAGTGTGTTCGAATTTTCTATTAATGTGACAAATGCCCTCTTTTTTTCTTCATTGTAATGGTTGTTCTTTTTCATTTCCTTTTTGATCACAATATGGATGTCTCACACATCATAAGAACCTGTTGGTAATCTAACATAATACCAAAATTTACCGTCATCTTTATTACCATCTACTGTGTACGTAAATGTGTGGTTACTGGCATCAATATTAGAGAATAAATAATATGTTTCTAAATTAAAAGAGCCATTTCATGCTTTTTCGTTTTGTTCAGCTCTGAAGGAGGATTGAATCGTGCGACGAAACGCGTCTTATTATCTGAAATAATAACTTGCAGCGATTCTTTCGGTGTTGTGTTATGAGCTATAGTTTGTAGCAGCTCTTCCATTTTGTACTATAAGGAATATAAAATTTATCAAATCCGCATCTATACTTTTCGTTTAAACTTTTGCAAGTCAAATCGATAATTACAAATCCATATGGTTGCTCCCAACATTGCTTACAAAATTGTCTGAATTCTTCTTTTGGCATATCAAAGCCTACATGATCATCGTATATGAGATTCAAATTCTTTAAGTCTTGTGGAAAGAAAATAATGAGATTGCAATTTTCTCTTATAGTCTGCCTGGGAAGTTAAAAATAGCGAAAGATATAAACAATCAACATTACTGTGTCTTCTTCGAATATAATATTTTCCACACATACTTTGTTTTTCTAAAACAGGGGTGGGCAACCTTTCTACAGAATGGGCCAGATCCTTCAAAAATTTTCTTCACGCGGGGCAAAGGTAATAAGAAAAGCGAGAGTGATAATGATAAATAA
The DNA here is from genome assembly GCA_003991215.1 of Morbakka virulenta. Lineage (NCBI taxonomy): Eukaryota > Metazoa > Cnidaria > Cubozoa > Carybdeida > Carukiidae > Morbakka > Morbakka virulenta. Next base: position 4,944,463 of record RDPX01000011.1, on the reverse strand, counting down.
CAACGATAAATTTGGAGCAATTAGAATGTATTTTGTAGCTTTGGTTAAACGAAACCAAACTATGCGAAACTAAACTAAACAGAACTCAAAAATTAACGAAGAATAGTAATATTTACAATGCTAAAAGGTAGTTTTTTAGTCATATGTCTCGGTATTTCCAGTGAGAAATCTGGCATTATATTTCGTTGACTAGTTTGTTGATGTCAGGTCTGATAGAAGAGTGCGAAATCTTCAATTGCCTTTTTGAATCAGGGTCTGAGAGCTGAGCCCTGTACTTTGTCTTAACGTGCTTCATTTTGGAAAAAATTGTTTGCAGCGGTAAGTGCTCCCGAAGTAGCTCACACACCTTGTTGCCAATTCTTTTATGTTGGTCAAACTCTCTTCCTTTGCTTCATACAGCTGATAAAAGTGGAGCAAGTTGACTTCTGAATGAACATTTTTTTAGTTCAAAATTGCTTTGCATGTCAAGAAGTTCGAGTTGCAATTTATTTGAGTAATCGTTTATGTTTACTCTGAATGGATAAAAAAATAATTAGAATTGGTTTTCGTTGATCCTAAAATCCTGAAATCGGGATTCGAATTCCGTTGATGAATTCTGTCAGAGAGATGACCTGTCAAATTTATTAAAAATGCAAGGTCATTTACCCAGTTATCGTCGCTGAAAAACGAAATGTCCTGCTCTTTTCCATCCATAAATTCACAAATTTGTTCTCTTAATGGCCAGAATCGCTTCAACGCAGCTGATCGATTTAGCCAACAAACATTAGAAAAGAAGACAACATCCCCAAATTCTATTTCCAAGTCATTCAATATTTCCTTAAATTGGCGGTGGCTGAGAGCATGAGATCGAATGAAATTAATAGTTCTAACAATAGGTTTTATTACATCTTCAAAACCAAGAACTTTACACCACAAATTTTCTTGATGAATGATACAGTGGTTTACCAGCACATTGTATACATCTAAATTTATATTTCTTAAAAGATTTTTATGAAACCTTTATGCTTACCAACCATCGAAGGTGCCCCATCAGTGGTTCTTCCACATAGTTTCGTATAGTCGAGTTTGTATTTATCAAAGAGAGTTATCACCGCATCTGCAACATCTCTTCCAGTTTTTGTCCCTTTCAAATGACACATATCGAGGAGTTCTTCTGTCACCTCGAATTCGTGTGTGACGACTCGAACAAATACATCGTGTTGTGCTCTGTCAGTAATATCTATGCTTTTATCCAGTGCAATACTAAAAGCAGTGCACTACCCGACCAGCTCTTCTAATTGGTTTTCAATATTCTCGTTCATTTCTTCTATTTTTCTTGTGACAGTGCGTCGAGAGAGGCTGATGCTTTCAATATCCTTTTCTTTTCTGGGCAAACTTCATCGACAAAAATTGTCAAGCAATTCTTTACGAACTCTCCGGCACTGAATGACTTTCCTTTTGATGCAATCAATTCTCCAATTTTAAAACTTACTTTAATTGATGCCTCTGTATCTTTCTTGGCCGTGGCAAAAAAGCTTTGCTGGGTTTCGATGGATCTTTTAAGGCCAAGATACTTCTCCTTTATTATCTGGTACTCTTTTATAACGGCAATGGTTTCACTGCATATCAAACATAGAACATTGTTGTTTCTTTCTTCTGCAAAATAATCTATCCCCCAGGCTTCCTTGAACACACGACACTCAGTGTCAATTTTATGCTTTTTGGCATTCTTTCCTCTTATTATCTTTCAAACAACACTTAATAAAAAAGAACTCCCGACGGAAATAGAATCAAGAGATTATCTTTCTTTGCAAAAATTGCGAGATGAAGTCACAGAATAGAACTCTCGTGAAGTTTAATTCTGTGCAGACGATTTTATTATGCTTTCTAGAAAGGGAATACAGAAATATCCACCAATCAACGTAACNTTCCTCTTATTATCTTTCAAACAACACTTAATAAAAAAGAACTCCCGACGGAAATAGAATCAAGAGATTATCTTTCTTGCAAAAATTGCGAGATGAAGTCACAGAATAGAACTCTCGTGAAGTTTAATTCTGTGCAGACGATTTTATTATGCTTTCTAGAAAGGTAATACAGAAATATCCACCAATCAACGTAACAAACGAAGGCCCGTGAACAAAATTGTTTTGGCAATGTGATATGCATCGCACTGATGTCGTGTGAACGGGGCCCCGTTCACACGACATCAGTGCGATGCATATCACATTGCCAAAACAATTTTGTTCGCGCGCTTTCTTCAAATATAGAGAGAAACAAAGAGAAAAGACAAACGACAGATTTTGTAAATACACCTCTCTGTCAGTATTGCCTTCCTCGCTGCGAAAGTGAAGTTTGCCCCTTTACACGCAGTCAAAACTACACCGGTGAAAAATTGTGCCTACCGAAGTATGGCTCGCAGTTATTCAAGTGAAAAAGTTTTTCCTGAATCTCAAGTTTGACAAAGTTATATGTTATACAAAGTTACATTCAACACATTCAATCTCTGCAACTGCTAGACAATTATATTTGCTAACAAAAAATTATATCATATTATGGCCTCGCGGACCATGAAAATTCTTCTCGCGGGCCGTACGTTGCCCACCCCTGTTCAAAAAGAAAATCGTCAAAGATAATTACTTTCTTGTCTGATGATTTGAGTTATCGAGGGTCAGGAACATCAACTGCTGTTTCAAAGAAATTACACTCCACAGGTGATGACTCGTGTTCGTCTTTAGCTATCATTTCAATCATATCTTCTGGTGAAAGATCAAATGCCATACATTCATCCCGATTCTCAAAAATCTTCACTACTGTCTCCTTCGACAACTGTTTTTCTAGAGCTTTTTTCAGTATTTTATATTAAGGTTAAAATAATCTTTTCCCAAAAACAAATGATCTATTATAATCTAACTATCCTGGCTGAAGAAGAAGACTAAGGAACAGTGTAGTTTTTCCGCCTGCAGACTTTCTTGCTATTATTCCTCCAATGCTTCTTGGAAGCAACCAATGATTTAATCTGTTTGTGCTATTGATACCCATAGATAAGTCTTTGACCTCCATTTTATTATATATAATATTAAATGGATATGTACTGTATAAAGTGCAAAAAATAACGGGGTCAATAAATGTTTCTAATGCAGTTACCAAAAGCAACAGAAATCTTTAGGAGGGGGAATGTGTTGAATGTGGAAGTAGTAACTCTAAATCTGTAAAAGGAAACGAAATGATTAATAAACAAATTGGTACTTTACCCTTTGAAATGCATCTTCCAGGTCATAACTTTACAGGTGCAAGAAAAAAAAACTTAGTCAGAGGTTGGATCCTAATCTTATCATCGTGATTTATGTTATTCCATGAACAAAGACACAAAAACGTGAAATAAGATTTTTGAAAGAAATATGTTGCAGGAATTAGGTGGAATCTAATACCCTCCCCTGAGAGAAAAACTAGACAGGTCTTTAGTAGATAAAATAATTAAGGCAAAAATTAATCTTGGTACGGGTTTTAAAAAAGTCTTTGGCTTTGACAAATTAGCCAGGTGAAGAACTCCACAGACTTGTTAGAGAAAAGTTTGCAGGATGAGAGGTTTACGTAAAAGGGGTTGATGAAATTTGGGCTGCAGTTTTTCTAGATATGAGTGCTTTCTCTAGAATGAATAAAAGTTTTAAGTATTTACTAAGCGTAATAAATATATTCTCAAGGTATGGATAGCTCTTTCTCCTCAAAGACAAAAAGCGTGAAACAGTAGCTGATGCTTTCAGGAAAATATTTAAGACAGGTGAACCTAAACTTCTGTGGGTGGATAAAGGAAAAGAATTCAACAATAAAAATGTTAGGGAAATAATTGATATTTATTCTACTGAAAATGAAGAAAAATCAAGTGTTGTTGAAAGATGGAATAGAACTATGAAACAAAATTTTTTAGATATTTTACTGCTAACTCCAAAAGAATCTATATTGATGTTTTAGACGAAATGGTTTCCATTTCGTCTAAAACATCTAAACTTTATCCATTAAAATGACTCCTGAAGAAGCTAGTCTTAAAGAAAATGAAGAGAGAGTTTGGTTTAACTTGTATGGTGATAAAGAGTACAAAAAATTAAAACCGAAGTTTTCTGTTGGTGATAAAGTAAGAATANGAACAAAATTGTTTTGGCAATGTGATATGCATCGCACTGATGTCGTGTGAACGGGGCCCCGTTCACACGACATCAGTGCGATGCATATCACATTGCCAAAACAATTTTGTTCGCGCGCTTTCTTCAAATATAGAGAGAAACAAAGAGAAAAGACAAACGACAGATTTTGTAAATACACCTCTCTGTCAGTATTGCCTTCCTCGCTGCGAAAGTGAAGTTTGCCCCTTTACACGCAGTCAAAACTACACCGGTGAAAAATTGTGCCTACCGAAGTATGGCTCGCAGTTATTCAAGTGAAAAAGTTTTTCCTGAATCTCAAGTTTGACAAAGTTATATGTTATACAAAGTTACATTCAACACATTCAATCTCTGCAACTGCTAGACAATTATATTTGCTAACAAAAAATTATATCATATTATGGCCTCGCGGACCATGAAAATTCTTCTCGCGGGCCGTACGTTGCCCACCCCTGTTCAAAAAGAAAATCGTCAAAGATAATTACTTTCTTGTCTGATGATTTGAGTTATCGAGGGTCAGGAACATCAACTGCTGTTTCAAAGAAATTACACTCCACAGGTGATGACTCGTGTTCGTCTTTAGCTATCATTTCAATCATATCTTCTGGTGAAAGATCAAATGCCATACATTCATCCCGATTCTCAAAAATCTTCACTACTGTCTCCTTCGACAACTGTTTTTCTAGAGCTTTTTTCAGTATTTTATATTAAGGTTAAAATAATCTTTTCCCAAAAACAAATGATCTATTATAATCTAACTATCCTGGCTGAAGAAGAAGACTAAGGAACAGTGTAGTTTTTCCGCCTGCAGACTTTCTTGCTATTATTCCTCCAATGCTTCTTGGAAGCAACCAATGATTTAATCTGTTTGTGCTATTGATACCCATAGATAAGTCTTTGACCTCCATTTTATTATATATAATATTAAATGGATATGTACTGTATAAAGTGCAAAAAATAACGGGGTCAATAAATGTTTCTAATGCAGTTACCAAAAGCAACAGAAATCTTTAGGAGGGGGAATGTGTTGAATGTGGAAGTAGTAACTCTAAATCTGTAAAAGGAAACGAAATGATTAATAAACAAATTGGTACTTTACCCTTTGAAATGCATCTTCCAGGTCATAACTTTACAGGTGCAAGAAAAAAAAACTTAGTCAGAGGTTGGATCCTAATCTTATCATCGTGATTTATGTTATTCCATGAACAAAGACACAAAAACGTGAAATAAGATTTTTGAAAGAAATATGTTGCAGGAATTAGGTGGAATCTAATACCCTCCCCTGAGAGAAAAACTAGACAGGTCTTTAGTAGATAAAATAATTAAGGCAAAAATTAATCTTGGTACGGGTTTTAAAAAAGTCTTTGGCTTTGACAAATTAGCCAGGTGAAGAACTCCACAGACTTGTTAGAGAAAAGTTTGCAGGATGAGAGGTTTACGTAAAAGGGGTTGATGAAATTTGGGCTGCAGTTTTTCTAGATATGAGTGCTTTCTCTAGAATGAATAAAAGTTTTAAGTATTTACTAAGCGTAATAAATATATTCTCAAGGTATGGGTAGCTCTTTCTCCTCAAAGACAAAAAGCGTGAAACAGTAGCTGATGCTTTCAGGAAAATATTTAAGACAGGTGAACCTAAACTTCTGTGGGTGGATAAAGGAAAAGAATTCAACAATAAAAATGTTAGGGAAATAATTGATATTTATTCTACTGAAAATGAAGAAAAATCAAGTGTTGTTGAAAGATGGAATAGAACTATGAAACAAAATTTTTTAGATATTTTACTGCTAACTCCAAAAGAATCTATATTGATGTTTTAGACGAAATGGTTTCCATTTCGTCTAAAACATCTAAACTTTATCCATTAAAATGACTCCTGAAGAAGCTAGTCTTAAAGAAAATGAAGAGAGAGTTTGGTTTAACTTGTATGGTGATAAAGAGTACAACAAATTAAAACCGAAGTTTTCTGTTGGTGATAAAGTAAGAATAACTAAAAATAAAGCATTGTTTGAAAAAGGTTGTACGCCAAGATGGATAGAAGAAGTATTCACTATTTCTAAAGTTCTTTATACAAATCCACTTACCTATAACATTACCGATTTTGATGGGGAGGAAATTCCGGAAACATTCTTGAGGAGGAACTTTAGGAAACCAAGCATGAATTATTCAGGATTGAAAGAGTGATAAGAAGAAAAGGAAACAAGTCTTTAGTACAATGGGTAGGATATCCCAGTTCATACAGATTTTGGATAACAAAGACTTGATTAACCTGGTAATGATTCTTTTCTTTTACACGAGAAAAGAATCCATCCCCAAAATGCTTTAGGATACATGTCTGTACCATATTCCATTTGCTTTTCTGTGAGATGAAAAAAGTTTCTCATATCCTCAAATGATTGTTTAACTCCATATTCTTTATAAACATAATATAAATAAACTGCAATTATGCTTAACATGTTATGTGTTCGAAATTGTTTACCATTAGTCACTGTGCCATACTTGTTTTCTACATAGCGAGTTATCGCTTTTGGTGCAGCAATATTGTACCGTTAAAACATTCGCTCATTTCCGCTTTTTACTCGTTGCATTGAATAATGAGGTCCGTCCTCATAACAAACCCACTCGAGTGAGACGTCAGGTTTATGTCTCTAATTAACCTTTCCGACAAACATGTAGAGCGTTCGTATCTTTATGAAAATCATGCTTACAATTTCCTAAATCCATCCTTTATAATAGCGTAAATGTTATCTTATACTTTGGCTAGTGAAAATACTTTTTATCCGGCACCCCTCCCTTCCCCTCACGGGGAAAAGTATTTTAAAGTCTATAATAATTTTTTTCAATATTTCTCTTTTGTTTAAGAAAAAGAAATAATTATCAGTTTAGAAAAGGTCTTTCAGTTCTTGTTCTTCCTGGAGCGTAAACTCCATTTGGTATACGAAACAACCTATAATATAATAACCCCCTTCCGCGAGAAACGAATCTTTAACTGCAATGGCTGGACGAACGTGGCCGAAACACGTATTATATTCAATTCATAAAGAAAGATTATATAGTCTAATAATTTGATCTGACATTTTAGAGACTTATTTTTTCAAGTGGGGTTAAGCTTAAAATACGCTCTTTGAGGTCGAGTATGATCTTCTTCATCGTCGTCATCTTTCGGATAGCTGCATAGTGGTTTCACCTCAGTCTCTAGTTTCTTCTCGGCTAGGAATGTTATTTTTGTAAGAAGGTCGTAAGAAGGTAGCATATTTCTCGTCTCTAGTAAGGTCGATAGTTTCGAGGGAGGTTAACAGATATGTAATTTTTAAACAGTCGATCACTGATTTGTTGTTAAAAGGCGTTGAGTTATTTATACTATAGTAAAAACTGGTTGGCAACTCGAAAACGGGAATACATAGCTTTCTTTCGTTAGCGAAGAGTATCTTTGATATTTCAAAATTGAAATCCTGACAGTTTTTTTTTAGGTTTCTGATACTGTAGTTTTCTGGGGGCAAATTTATGCAAAGGGATAACACAATAAGATTCCATCTTATATTAATGGTTTCTTTGTTTTTAAATACTTCTGGTTTTTCCTTTCTATCAAAGGGGTTTTTTGTGCTCAGTCATACATGACGGGTAATATTAGTCAAGCGTAGCGAAAGTGGACCCGCAAGTTCTCTCTTAATGTAGCTACTTGTATGGTTGAATACTATGGGTAACAGCAGATTTTTAATGGTTAGGTTTCCCTACAGTTATTGCTAATATTTTTGTAAATCTACTTTGGCGACTTTTTTAATGACAAAGGTTTTGTGAGAAACAGTGAAATATGGATTAAACTTTACTTACAGCTTTAGTGAAGAGTGAACACAAAATTTGGGTGATCGTATTTGTATCAACTATTAATGTAGATTTTCTTGTTTGTAAGAAAAAAATCTTAAGGTTACTCCTGCAATTGTCTGAGTCGTATGCAGAGAACGATAATACGTTCCTGAAGTATCCTTGTTTCGCTTTTTTGTCAAGACTGTTTACAATCTGTTTTGTTGTTGTAATTTCAACTTTCTGTGACTGCTTTGAAGTCCATCTCATTCAGCAAATGTCTGCTTTAAGTTTGGTATCGTTCTAAAAAAGTGAATACTAGGTTAATACTATTTCCAGTTTCTTGAAAGCTCTAATATGGATTTTTCAATTGTACATTACACTCCCAATGCAACATTGGCTTAAGACTGCCCACCCACCCACCCCACCCTCACTTCCAAAGTCCACTGGTCAGTGCCATTTTGTAGGCCATAAAGCAGAGCTGCAAGTGCTTGACATTTGCAATGGCTTTCTTTCCCTAAACTGTTATCTTACTTTCTCATTCCATTTCCAATTTCAATTTTGTGGGTAATTGGTGCTTGCTTTTGAATGGTGTAATTTAGAAATAAATCTTTAAAATAATAAGTTTTTGTTGAATAACTGTTTTCGTACAAATATATCAGGATAAACGACCTAAAGGTGTTTCTTATATTTAAGATTTTGTTAAAATAGTTTCGGCTTGTTTATCAAAGTTTATATTTCGTAAAGAAAATATAGAAACCTAAAAGACAAGAAGGAACTTTTGAAGAAAACAGTTTTTAGCTCGCACTGTCCTCTACTTTACTAAATGAATAGACACTAATCAACAACCAAAAATTATAAAAACCCTCATACAAAATGTGCCAACATGGTTGCATAACTACAGCCTGCAATGCAGCTAACATATATATGAGTAGCACAGCATTTGTTAGTAACACACACATTATTTTAACTAGAAAAAAGGATAACTTTTTACAGTCTTTGTACACTATTGTATAATAAAGCCAAGTACAATACTTTTTTCTTTCAGATGTTTGAAATTATTGTATTGTAATCGAATATTGGGGAGTTTCTTTCTGTTTACAATATATTGTGCACCTTTTTCACAGCTGATATCTTATTTATTTTGGTTATTTGGATTGCAAATCATGTTATTCTTGATTTCTATCAGAAACGATCTGTGGTTTGAAATTAGAAAATATAGACTTGAATTTAACTTCATATTCGTCAAGAGCTCTTTTTCTTCCTAGACAGTGAGATTAAAATTAATGAACGGCACAATAAAAACCTTGTGTTATAAAAGAATATACCATTGATATTGAGTAAAGAAAACACCGCAGATCACTTTTTGGTTAGCTGTTTTTTATGAGAACTACATGCTTTGCTTTTTAATGGGCAGAATGATTTTTTCCATCGAATGCAATATCTACTAAAATGCCTCTTTCAATTACTCATCTGCATTATTTTAAACTTTATACAGTGCCCATATATTTTATGAAACAAATTTTATAAATGTTTGTCATGCTATTATGCAATATCAATTAGAAAATAATTGAATCCTATATTCAACTTGCCATTCAGTCAGTAAAAATAGGTTACTGATGAAATACATTTCAAAGGCTATTGTAATTGGAGTTTACAAAAAGTAGTAAATCTCGAATTTCTAATTCTAGTGAATTCAGTATTTGTTTATCAAACTAACCTTTTTAGTTTATGAAAATAATTAATGGAGGTAATTTTGACAAAAACGAGTTAAACCGTTGATATGTTGTTTCTGTTTTTAAATAGTCCACTTCAAGACAAAAAGCTCTTTGAAATGGCGTTGCCAATTCGCAAATTCTACAACAAATGAACTCGATCGGGGGAAGAAGCAATCAGTGAAACAAAAAAAAAAGAGTAAGTTGCTTGATATAATTCATATATTTCTCATATATTTGCTATAACTATTAATGTACTATAATAACTATTATTGTAAACAAATAAAATATATATTTTGTAATGCCTGAATTTTTCAGTATTTGTATAATCAATACCTTCAAAAGCAATTAACAACAGTTGTATTTAATAGCATTTCAGACGTACTATAGATGATTTTGCTTAAAGATCTAAAAATGAAAACGGTATATTTATTTATATATATATATATATATGTACGTATATATATAATATATATATATATATATATATATATATATATAGAGAGAGAGAGAGAGAGAGAGAGAGAGAGAGGCATAAATAATATATTTTCTGACAATGACCTAAAATTCAAAAAGCTTTACAGATATTGGTTGATAAAGTTAAAATTTATAGATTTTTTTGTATTTCTAAAGACTATGTTGGAAAGTTTGCGACAGCTGTAGAATATGGTAATGAAATCATACCAAAAGAAGCAAAATAAGAGTGGATGACTGATCATGAATTACTTTGCTTTATAGAGCTGCATTTATGGTATATCTATTTTCCGCTGGGCTGGATATTGGCAACCTCCTCGTGGTCCAGCCTGCAAGTACCAATCTAACTTTGGGAAACTAATGCCAATACCTGAACAACAGAGACAAACTAGACAATCTAACGACATGTCAAAGATACATGAACCATCTGGTCCAGCTATCCTTCAATTAAATGTAGAAGGCCTTACACGACCAAAATGTGAAGTCATTCAAAAAATCGCCATGGACAATTCAATTTCCGTTATTCTACTGCAAGAAACACATGCCACCAATGACGACAAAATCAAGATATATGGCTTTTCTCTCATTGGTTCAATCAAACACTCTAAGCATGGTATTGCCACTCTTGTACGTAACGACCTTCCTTCTGTTGAAATTGGCCGCAGTAATGTTGATAGTGCAGTTGAATGGCTAACCATATCGATCAATGGAGAAATTACAATAACAAACTACTACAAACCACCTAATTCTCCGTTTGAACCACCACCCCATTATGATCACCCAGCAATATACTCCGGTGATTTCAACTGTCATCATACAACTTGGGGCTATTCTAGAAATAATCCGGATGGGGATGCTCTTTATAATTGGTCCAGCACATTCGATATTAAGTTGCTTTTCGATCATAATCAACCAAAGACGTTTCATTCTGGTGCATGGGACACTTACACGAATCCAGATATTACTTTCTTCACACATGATGTCAACAGCTCTCTGCCTCATCCTGTACACACTGTTTTGGGTAACTTTCCAAAATCTCAGCATCGACCTACAATCATCCATCACCCAGCCTTGATCGAATACACACCAACATCGTCACTACCTAGATGGAATTTCAACAAAGCCGACTGGGATAGATTTAAGAATGCAACTAGAAATATGTGTGACGATCTTCCATCTTTAGAATCTGATTTAAATTTGTGTTACACAGCATTCCAGAAGAAACTCTTGAAAATAGCTAAAGATACAATTCCAAGAGGTTTTCGAAAGAACTACATTCCTAAATGGGATACCAAATGCAATGAACTTGCTTTTCAGCATGAAAAAGCTCAGTCTCTTGAGGAAAAGTTGTCTTCAGCTAACCGTCTTATCGATCATCTTAATTCTAAACGGAAAGAACAATGGGCTGCCACTGTCGAGGGCATCAATATGAAACGATCCAGTCGAAAAGCATGGTCAACTATTAACAAACTCACTGGCCGAAAAAACGTCACCCCAAATCCCAGTTTGATTAGTCCAAATGCAATTGCTTCATGTCTTCTAAGCAATGGGAAGTACAAAAACCCTAATCGCCAATTTACAAGAGAAGTAAATCGACAATTGAAAGTAGAATGGAATTCCCCATCAGTAGATCAAAACCTTTGTGTTGAGTTTTCAGATGATGAAATAATATCTGTCATTAAATCACTGAAAGCCGGTAAAGCCCCAGGCACAGACAACCTACACCCTGAGTTCTTTCTTCACATCCATGAGAACTGCATTCAATGGCTACGATCTTTCTTCAATGTCTGTCTGCGTACAAACAAAGTACCCAAAATATGGAAACTTGCAAAAGTGGTTGCTGTGCTTAAACCCAAGAAACCACCAAATGCTGCTAGTAGTTACAGACCAGTAAGTCTGCTTTGTGTTCCCTCTAAGCTTTACGAAAGATTACTTTACAATCGTATACAACCAATCACTGAAACGATCTTACCCAAGGAACAAGCAGGTTTCCGGCCAGGTCGATCTTCCCAGGATCAAGTTGTATTACTTACAGAGGATATTGAATATGCTTTTGACAAGAAACTTAAGGCAGGAGTTGTATTTGTTGACCTTTCTGCAGCCTATGACACTGTGTGGCACCGTGGGCTTACACTGAAACTGTTGAGAACAATACCATCCAAAGAAATGGTTCGTGTCATTATGACCATGATATCACAGCGGCGATTTCATGTACATGTGGGTGCAAAGAAATCACGCTGCCGAACCCTAACTAATGGTGTACCACAAGGTTCAGTCATTGCTCCACTTCTTTTCAACCTGTACACACATGATATACCCACAACTATCAGTAAAAAATACATATATGCTGACGATATAGCCCTTAAGACTTGTCATAAGACGTTTGATGTAATTGAAAGAACATTATCACGAGATATGGATATCATCAGCAAATACTTCAAAAATTGGAGACTCAAACTGAATATCACCAAAACTGTTTCCAGTGTGTTTCATCTTGTTAATCGAAGAGCTGATTATGAACTCAATGTCTCAATATCTGGCATGAGGTTACCTTTTGAGAAAACTCCCAAGTACCTTGGTGTCACACTAGACCGTACTCTCTCATACAAACATCATTTGATTGAAGTCTCTTCTAAAGTTACCAAGCGATGTAACCTACTAAGGCGTATTGCTGGCTGTCGGTGGGGTGCTGATTTCTCGACTTTGAAATCATCTGCTTTAGCCTTGTGTTACTCTGCTGCGGAATATTGTTCTCCTGTTTGGAGCCAAAGCCATCACTGCAATAAAGTTGATGTTGCACTTAATGAATGCTTGAGACTAGTGAGTGGTTGTATAAAATCGACTTCAACTGATGTTCTTCCTATTCTTTGTGGTATTGAGCCTGCCGACTTAAGAAGAGATAAAAATATATTGAATTTATATAATCGTGTGCTATCAGAGGAAAGGCACATTCTTGAAAAATTGGTTGAATATCCACTTACAAACAATAGGTTGAAGAGCAGAGTTCCACTTTCGAATCGCATGCACCTTTTAGCTTCCACCATAAACGATACAGCATCTGTCAAATCTTGGGCTGCTAATGTGTGGAAACAGCGATGGAGTAATACAGACAACCAGCTTTCCCAATTTATTCCTGAACCTACGGTGAAACCTCCAGGACATGACCTGAAGCGTGAACAATGGGTGCTCTTAAATCGATTACGATCTGGATATGGACGATATGCCGATTTCAAGCATAGAATTGGTCTAAGGGACAATCCATTTTGTCGTTGTGGTGAAATTCAATCCCATCAACACGTATTGATTTGCCAACTGATAGGTATTCGAGGTGATATCAAAACTGTTGATGAGGACTTCCGTTTGTGGCTCAATGACAATGTCTTAGATATTTAGCATTTTTTTTGGTGATCATACGCATATATATATTTTTTCCGCTAGCATTAAAACATTTTTTTGCTTGGAAATCAAAATCACTATTTTGTCAAGAGTACAAAAACATGGATTAAAGCATTCTTGGTCATATTATTAAAAATGCGATCACTTTGTCAAATTTGAATTTGTTTATTATGTGTTTACCTCCTTATATCCAGAAATTTTAAATACGAACGTTATCTTTCCTATTTATTTCAAAGAAAAGTAAAGAACTATCACATCCACTATCACTATCAGATCCTCCAAGTTGATTTTGTCATACAAAAGGTACATCCAATTTTTTAGAAATCACCGATCATGGATAAAAACTACTTTACCTTTTAAAACTGTAAGTTAAGATTACTGCAAGTTGCAAATTAAGATATAGGGGTCTCTCATTTCTTTCTCGTACTAACCCTTTTCCTATTCAATTTCCTTTCCTTCAACAGAGGTCAATAAATTAGTTAATGGTGCCGATACCGACATAATTACAGAAATGAACAGCCAGTAATAAATGCATGGTCAATGTTTGTTGCTTGGAAACTAAAACTGAAACCTGAGCCGTTTATAACGGAGGTGGACAAAAGAATGAAAGTCTCTTAACAAATGAAAAATCATTTAAATGTTACGGTGATAAACCATTAATCAAATTTAATATGACGTAATCATATTCAATAACGTAAGTACTTCTCATCTTTGAATGGTAGATACATGTCATCATGAATTAGCATAATTTTCAGGCTATTGTCGAAGTTTTAGAAAATACACCTTTTCAGAATGTTCTATACTATCTCATAATTATGTACAAATTCACTTGGAGTTGTCAATAACAATATAATGATAGAAGCGTTTTTTAAGCTTTCTGAGTCATCAGTTGGATTTTCAAGTAGGAATTTTTCAATAGAATATGGAATTTCGTATAAAGGTTTTAAGATAGCTGGATGGCAGGAAATTGACAGTTTTCATCTTTAAAATAAAGGCCAAAGAAGAGAAAGCTTCAGAGATAAAATATAATTTGAGGCTAAGCATAGGTTACAAGGTGGAGTGAAAAAAGAAAATATCACAAGGTAAAATATATGAAGCAAAGGGTCGAACAAATTATGGTTAATAGAACAGGACTCGATGCATACACTGGACCACAGACATTGTCAATCCAGAAACTTCTATTGCATAGGTCTAATGTACAAATTTTCTTTCAAAGTGATTATTGGGAAACCAAATTAGGATTTTTTTTCTTTTTCTTTTTTCCCAGTAACTGGGCTCAGACGGTGCCCTTCACAGTGAGGGATTTCTTGGCCGGATACCCTTCTAGACGCCAACCAATGGCTGTTTCTTTTGTGAATTTCCAAAGACCAGCTTGGGAAATCGAATCCGGAACTCTTAGTTACGGTGCAGTTGCACTAACCATTAAGCCATGGCCCCTCGGGGAACCAAATTAGTATTAGTACATAATGTTTAGCTTCATTAACTCACAAAAAGTTCCCTCCATATATATTTCTTCGTCGATAAATAATATTCATATACGTATTTAATTATGTAAGGGTAAAATCCCTTATACTTTTACATGTTTTCTTTACATTTTATGGCGTTACCGTGCATCATAGAGACATGTATATTTCAACACAATTGTTTGATTACAATTCGTATTCCAAGAAATATTACTCTGGTATCATTCTTAACAATCATTGTTTCTTTATATTCAAACAAATAGTTAGCGCCATGGTACTTCTGCATTTACTGATCAAATTATTTCATAAAAAAATCAGTACGCTGACATTTTTTCAACGTCTGACCCAAGTTAATAGATTCTTTAAACATTTAAGATCCTAACACCTCAAAATGCTGTGGATTTTACTAGCATCTCCATTTGTAGATCCATCACCTTAGGACATCATCAGGAGGAACCACACCCACTGTTTCATCGTCTACTACTCTACAGTATTAGCTGTGCCGGCACCCCTCCGATAATGGAGGTGTTCTTCGGAACAAACTTTTGAAGAGAGTTTCAAATCCCCACTCGAATCGTTGTTTTCCTATTTACTCTATTTATTGTTTTTCCCTTTAACTCATTAAACCTTTGTTCAGAGAGTTAAAAAACTGTGACTCTTATATGTCACTGTACAGTAAAATACCAAGTAAAATATTCCAGGGCTTACATTTTTGGAAAGAAATACTGCGAATGTTTTCATAGAATCTTCGTTGTGTTTGTGAAACATTTGTGCAGTCCAATATCGCTAACAACAAAAGTTTAAAGTAAAGAACAAAAAAGTGGAATTTCATATAATGTGACACACATTTTACAATATGACAGAGAGGAGTAAAGGACTCTAAAAACCCTTNTAGATCCATCACCTTAGGACATCATCAGGAGGAACCACACCCACTGTTTCATCGTCTACTACTCTACAGTATTAGCTGTGCCGGCACCCCTCCGATAATGGAGGTGTTCTTCGGAACAAACTTTTGAAGAGAGTTTCAAATCCCCACTCGAATCGTTGTTTTCCTATTCACTCTATTTATTGTTTTTCCCTTTAACTCATTAAACCTTTGTTCAGAGAGTTAAAAAACTGTGACTCTTATATGTCACTGTACAGTAAAATACCAAGTAAAATATTCCAGGGCTTACATTTTTGGAAAGAAATGCTATACAAGTACCATAACCAGGAAGCTTGTGAACCAAGCCTGCGTGGAACACATTATTACCTCCCTTGGGAATACCAAACACTACTTTTAATTCTTCATCAGATGTATATATAAACCTATAAACCAGTGGAACAATATCCTTTAAAACTGTACTGAACATCAACATAGAAACCTAAGTTCTGCGAGAATTCTACCAGTATATTGTTAATAAGTCGTTCATAGACCTTACTGATGACAGAAATAGATATACAGGTCAATATTTGTGAGGATCAGATTAGTCATCTGCATTCTGGAGAAAAATATAACTCCGATAGGAAAAGTTAAAAATTATGGGCAGGAATGAAGGTAGCTCATACTTACACTCTTTAAAAACAACTGCCGGTATCATATCTGAACCATGAGCTTTAGAATTGTCACACCCATGAATAATCTTTGCAAGTAATCTTGGGTTTATTATGGAAGAGTTTAAAGTCTGATCAGTTTGCTAAGGAAACTCGGACAAAGTAAAACCAGTATCATTTAGGGAGGGATTGATGGAAAGCAATCCAGCAAAATGATCAGCCTTTTCTCCAGAGGACAGATAAAATCGAACGCTATCAAAGAGAGGAAGAATAACCCACTTGCCAGATTTCAAAGCATTCAAATATTAAATCGTCCAGAAATTTCAACTTCCAAGTCTTTGAGTAGAAATAGATTCCTATACTCGCTCAGCATAGCGATATTTAGCATCAAAAATCACCATTTCACAAGAGTTGCTATCGTGTTTGAAATAACCCGAGATTTAAGAGTTCTATTACGTTAAAATTGAACATAGATATAAATGCGATAAGAAATAGCAGAAGAACAATGAGAATTGAACCATAGAGGAGAATGAGGTTTGACAATGTAACTTCGACAAGACAAAACAGTTCAATATCAACTTATACTAGTTCTGTGAATTCAGTTGCAGCATCAGAAGCTCATTTTTTAACAATTGAACCCCATGAAATTCACCACGAAACTGTAAAAATCTACCCAATTTATCCTGACAAGATTCAAAAGTCCTACAATGATATGGCTTTTTGACAAAATTTAAAATGGTTACCTTAACCTCAACAGTAACAACGACATGATCAGAAGAACAAGGAGGAGTTAAAGATAAAACTGTACAATGCTCAGGAACAGAAGTCGAAAAAGATTTATAGGTACTCGAACTATCTGATAAAGATGAAAAAAAATCCCTTACGAAGGAACAAGTATTTTTTTGGCATTTAAGATAAAATTGCAAAATAGTAACCTCTCGAAGGAGTGACCTAATACACTAAACAACAGTAAGAACAACCTTAAACTACAGCTGCAACTGCTGAAAATTGAAAGTCAAAACTTACAAATCATTTAGTTTCAGAGTGGTTGACGTACACTATCAATAAAAGTTCAAAGATACTCAAGGAGTACAAGGTAGTAACTACAATAAAATTTTGGGGAGTGATAAATCAAGACCTCCAATCAAAGTCAAGGAAAACATGAAAAACGTGAAAGTAAATAAGGTCAGGAAGGTTTACTTTAGCGTCCATATTAACACCACCACAGAGTTTGATTTATTTGACGACAAAATAGTATTTTATTTAAGTTCAATCCGCAAATTCATTCATTCACTGATGTTAAGACCATGTACTTAGTTTACTCTATATCTATGTTTACATCAAAATGAATGAAGTATGACGATGGTATTTTCCATTCAATAATGCTTTTGGACTACAAAAACTGTTGGTCAAATCTGTTTGAAATCTGCTCCTTATTCAAAAGACAGATACACAAAATCTGACTATGAACTACATGAAAATTAAAAAAATGAAACTAAATCTTTCTTTAAGCACATTTTCTTTCATTTAGTTGTGAAGTGTCTCAAAAAGCTATGTTTACAATGTTTATTTACAATTTAAATGATGTGCATATTTGACCACATTTCCTCGTTGTATTCCATTCATCTTTTTAAGATGAAAAAAATATAAAGAACTATTTACAGGGTCTTTGTAGATGGAAAATGTTGTTGAATATGACGTGAGTTGATTTGTGATCTTATACTTTCGATTTTGTTGGAGTATTTAGAAAATCAATAAAGTTGGGAAAAATCATATACTTCTATAATTAAAAAGTAAAACCAGGTTTACATGGCTGGCGCAAATAAAGACGCAGATGCGAGGAGGTATTGTGTTTATTGCTGAAAATCTTTGGTTCATAATTTTAGCGGACAACGCAATGCAAGCTTATAAATATATTTTTAATACTTGCATTTGCTTCCCGTGTTAATATCTGTCATGAAAGATAAACCATCAATGTGCATGGCTGCAACTCTTGTGTTGGCAACCAAGTTTAACATAAATCTGAGGTAATATTAGCTGACACAACCGACTGCATTTTACTTTTGCCGTACAAATTGCCTTGTGATCTATTGAAAATTACATCGAAGCCTGACAGACTATTAAACCAGGATCCGAAAAGAGTTTGCGAGAAGCTGTAAGGCAATAAAATAAAAGGTAGTAACATAGACGAAAGGTAGTTGAAATAGGTAGTCTAGTGTATACTTAGTGAAAAACAATGATACATGGGATTGGTTACTGAAAGCATTACAGCATTAGGAGGTCAATTAGTATCAAGATAATCTGCGAGACACTGTAACAGAAATGTTCAGAAAGCCTTTGAGTTTGAACGCTCTTGGGAAAACTTTTACCATGGTATTTTGCTTGAAAAGAATTACAAACCAAAATGGGAAGACTGTTAAATGAAGTTAAGGAGATACCCACCTTGGTGACTAGGTATTCTGTCGTCCTGTGCCAATAATAACCTAAACAAAGGAAACAAAAGTTAACATTTACGACCCATCCTTTGCCATTAGTTTAGATTAAAGCCTTGGTCGATAGCATTTTGAGTAGTACTTATGGTTTTTTTAATCGAAATCATCTGTTGCAGGAGAAAAAAACAGTTATAAAAATGCAAAATTGGATGTGACAAGGATCAATTATTCATAGACAATGCCACCCTATGAAACTTTCAGAAGTATAAGGACTCGGTCATGTCAAGGATGCGCTGCAAAAAAGTCTACGACATGGTTGCTTATTCTTAACTCAATGTGTGCCATAAGGTCGTCAATTTATCTCAGACCATTGTCAAGTTAATTCAAGAGTCGGTGAAAAATGAGAAAACAAACTGAATTTAGCCTGGTAGTTCTTAGTAAAAATTGACATCCAGTGAAAAATAATTCAAGGCAACCTTCACTATCTAAAGTTATGTAGAATATGGAAGCGGATTATGCCATTTGAAATCTAAATCTAAATAATCTATTGTTAATGAGTGATTTAAAGATATTCGAAAAGAAGCAGAAATTTAGGGTGGATTTTTGGATAGAATTCGGGATACAGAAATGTCGAGTTCTAGTGCCCGAACGAAGGAAAGTAAAAGTGAAGAAAACCAGGTAAGTGATGGTCAGAGATACAGGAGATAAAAGATAAAGGAAAGAGATATTTAGGTTCTGTGGAAGCTAAACATATTGTGTAAAGAATACCTTAGTTTCGCTCTTGGTTAATTTCCAGGTTTCACATCTATAGAGCACCACGGACAAGTTGAAACTTCTGAACAGTGTGGCTTTCCATAAGTCAGATTGTTTCTTTCTTTGTGCGCTTGCCAGAGCAATTCTTTTTCTGATATCTACTATCATACCTCCATCTTTGTTAACAATCGCTCATAGATATGTGGAACTGTCTACGTCTTCCACTTTTCTCTCTTTAACCTTCAACTTACTGTCACTCTTGCTATTCGTTTTCATGACTTGGCATTTTTTTAATTCAGCCTGAGTTCAAGTTTCGCTGTATTGTCTTCCAGTTTGCTAGTTTTGTGATGTAGGCGTTGCATTGTCGATGATAGAAAGGGATGACATCCACAAAGTCGAGATCTTCCAGTATTGTAGAAAATTCCAGTGGATACATGTTCTTTCGTCGTCTGGTGTTGTTCGCATCAACCAGTCGATTCCCAAGGGGAGCAGAAATCCTGACATGCAGCATCCCTGCTTCACTCCAGTCCTCGCTGCCATCCGATCAGTTGTCTCATTTTCGTCGATTATATAGCACTGAAAGTCTTTGTACAGTGCTTTGACCATCTCTGTAAGGATTTTGGGAATTCCGTACTATCACGTAAGACTATCACGGTGGATGGAGTCGAATCCTATTTTAAAATCAACAAAATGGAAGTAAAGAGTGGCATTCCATTTATTCGCTTGTTCTAGTATATTCCTAAGAATGAAGATCAGATCGACTGTTCCTTTGCTATTTCTAAAGTTTGCCTATTCCTTTCTGAGACTTGTATCAACTTCTTTTTGTATCCTGCTGATGATAATCTTGCAAAGCACTTTGCTGGTCAGTAATAGTAAGTAAATGTAAGAGTAATTCCTCGTTAATGTCCACAATTTTGTTGGTTGTCATTCTTGGGGACTTTGCATATAAGACATTTGTTCCATTCTGTTGTAACTCTTGTATTTTCCCAAATTAGGCCAAGAACTTGCTCCATCTTTGTGCTCGTCATATAAACGTCTACCTTAAGCAACTCTGCAGTGAGTTGGTCCATTCCAGGGGACTTTCCTTTCTTCGACGCTTTCACTGCCGCTTTAATTTCTTTAATTGCACTGATATGTCAAGGTCTTCTATTTCCTCGGTGTCATTTTCTGGTAGCTCAGCTGGTGCCACTCTGTCAAGAACTTCATGCAAATGCTCTTTCCCTCTTTCTAGTGCAGCTTATTTACTCTTCAGCAGACCTCCATTCTTGTTCTTGACTGCTTCTACCTGTCTGGAACTCTGTCCAGTGAGTTGTTTCACTATTATATACAATTCTTTCTGTCTCCTATATTGTGCTGCATTCTCGCCTCTTTCTGCTTTCTCTTGCAGCCACTCCATCTTGTCTTCCCTCACAGTTCTCTTCGCATGCCGGTCTTTCTGTTTGTATTGTTGCTTTAGTCTGTCTTTGATCCTCTCTGAAAATGTGCTGTCAATTCTGGTCTTGACTGCTTTTCTCTCGTCTATTCGTCTCCAGGTTTTCTCTCGTATCCATGGCTTGTTCTTTCCTTTCCTGAAACCAATCACCTCTTCCACTGACTTGATATAGGCATTCTTCTGATGTTCCCAGACTTCCTCCACGTCTCGACTCTCGCTGTCCCTGTTTTCTTCCAGTCTTTTCTTCACCGCCTCGCAAAACTTCGTTTCTTCGTCTTCAAGGCGTTCCACATCAAGTCTGGGCTTGATCTTCTTCATATTTCTGTGTGAGCTGAGACGTAGCTTGATGTGGGCCCTTACCAAGTAGTGATCATTGTTGATATCAGCCCCCCTCTGCACATGGCAGTCAATGTTCATTTATCAAAAGGTGGTCGATCCGATTCTTTGTGCTCCCATCTGGCGACATCCAGGTAGCTTTGTGTAAGTCTTTGTGAGGAAAAAGAGTTCCTGTTATCACCAATCCGTTTATTTCACAAAACTCGCACAAAACTTTCCCCGTCATAATTCTGTACCCCAAGTCCGTGTATACCCATCGTTTCCTCGTAACTACTGTTGTCGCTTCCAACTTTGGCGTTCAGGTCTCTCTTAATGATTATCATGTCATTTTTATTCCACCCACCAAAAGTTTTTTGGAGGTCTTGGTAGAATGGGCCTTTTTCTGAAGCTTCTTTTTCATTATGAGGCGCGTAAACTTGAATACCAATCACTCTCTTATATTTCGAGTAGAATCTCGCTGTTATGATCCTCTTGCTTGTTGCTGTCTATTTTAACAAGAATTTTATTGCTTCCTGGATCATAATGGCAACACCTTCTTCATGCAGTTCTTCATCCCCGCTGTAGATCAGTGTCCCTCCGGTGCCCAACTTCATCTTACCTGCTTTCGGTCATCTGCACTCGCTGATTTCCAAGATGTCCAATCTGTAACTATCCATTTCCCGTGCGATCTGTTCTGCTGTTGCTGCTCCATTCCTATACATAGATCTTACATACCAATGTCCGATGTAAATGGGTTTTGGGCTTAGCAAAAGATCCCATCGGACGCTGAGTTTCCCAAAGGCTTTCTCCCAATGTCGTAAAAAAGCCATAGTTGGCGATCTCCACTGCTCCCTAATATTCGTGAGTACTGACGTTTGACGTTTCTGTAACATGGCTTTTTTCACATGAGTGGGTTATTAACCTAAACAAAAGCCCCAGCCTGGAGAACCAGGGATCAAATTTAGACTGGCTTCTCCCCTTCGACCAGTCTGGGATGAGTAGACCTACCAGGAACACAGGTCTCAGCCAGAATAGCTCTCAAGATCAACAAAGCACGCAAGTCTCCAAATTGCGAAAAGATAGTGATCCTTTGAGAGGTGATTTCAAATTAGTACACTGGTTACACAGATCAATTCCTTTGACGTCATAATTATTATGAAAATACTTCAGTTTTTAATGTCTTCATCCAAGTTAGTCTCTATTTGAAACAAAAGTATTCTTATGTAAGTATTAATTTTCTATCTCACGTTTCTCTATCTTAATAGGTCTTGGTACTACTTTTCCACCTTAGTCTCTTTGACGATATGTAGCTTGTCTTATTCTGTTTACAGGTATTATCATGGAAATTCTGCTGATGAGCTTTCTACTCTAGTGCCACCTCATTTGTAGCATATGGTGACTCTTTTGCAGTTGTTGCTCTTCGAGTTAATAAACACTTCCATTACTGTAGTTTTTTTCTTCTGAGAGTCAATTCTTATCTTTTGGCCTTTTTCATCTGTTATTTTTTCAGCTTCATATGATTAATCACTTTATGCCTTGTATGTTTCGTGAACCTAATAATGAACTTTCTGCCTAATCTTCACTGCCTGCTTGTACTTTTTAGTCAATTGCACGAAATGTCGTCAGGAAATGTCCTCGTGTTGCTTCTACATGCTAAAAACTTGAATTCATCCAATATTCTCAGGTAAGTTTTTAATTAAAGAATCCTGCTTGAACAGGCAAATACCAAAGCTGAACTCACGAACACGAGAAATGAACAAAGGAAAAATGGTTAAAGAAAACTGAAAAAAAGTAAAAACTTTAAATAGGAAATTTCAAATTAACAGGTTGTCAATAGTTTTGGACTGGAGAGAAAACGGGTAAAAGTACTAGTAGATGTGCACAGAAGATTGAACAAAAGAAGTACAAGAAGAACACGTGAGGCTCTAAATTTATCCTCTTAAAGGTATGTGCAAAATAAAACGTAGCAAGAAAACAAGAGAAATGTGAACGAACCTTTCTTTCCATGGTAACTACAGTACTGCACTTTACATTTATCTCAATGATATGGTGATCAAATGTAATGTTAAATATAATCTTCACATCAAATCGAAAATTTAAAGAATGCGAGCTGTAAAGAGAACATGACTTTTAAGGAGGGGTTTTCAAGAGCAACGTAAGCCTCTGGTTTCAATACATAATTAAAAAATGAAAATGCATCTTTGTGTGTTAATTGTGGTAAGCCTTCTTATATTTAATGTCACAACAAAATTTTGAGTATCAGTTAGCAGGGCCTGTCTTTCAACCAAGTATTTATCAAATAAGGGCTTGTAGGTTATTGTTTTATCTATAATAGCTAATGGGTAGAATAATTAAACTGAGGTAAATTTTACAGGTCCAGCTGCCGACTAATCAAAACGTCTAAAGTCATGAGTGATGAAAAACTTAAATTGAATTAAATGCCAATGGTCATCAATAAGAAAAGCATTCTTCATAGGGAACATATATGTTGGAGGTTTTCAAGAAGAGCAATTGTAAAAATGCTGTCACGGGCATAAACCATTCTTTCTGTGCCTTTCAACCTCGCGTTACTCGTGGATAACTCAAGAGCTTCTTAGATGGGTTAAATTTAAATTAAATTTAACTCTACTGTGATAAATTGTTCTTTTACCTTGCGTTGGCAGGCAGTTACATATTTATGATGATACGACAGGCTCTAACTGGGCCTTTCTACTGCCATTTTTGGAAACTTTTCTTACTTAGAAAAATTGCATATAGGAAGTCAAGAATTTTTATCATGTACAGTACATATTTAAATATATGAAGAATTATCTTTTCGCTTTTNACTTAAATTGAATTAAATGCCAATGGTCATCAATAAGAAAAGCATTCTTCATAGGGAACATATATGTTGGAGGTTTTCAAGAAGAGCAATTGTAAAAATGCTGTCACGGGCATAAACCATTCTTTCTGTGCCTTTCAACCTCGCGTTACTCGTGGATAACTCAAGAGCTTCTTAGATGGGTTAAATTTAAATTAAATTTAACTCTACTGTGATAAATTGTTCTTTTACCTTGCGTTGGCAGGCAGTTACATATTTATGATGATACGACAGGCTCTAACTGGGCCTTTCTACTGCCATTTTTGGAAACTTTTCTTACTTAGAAAAATTGCATATAGGAAGTCAAGAATTTTTATCATGTACAGTACATATTTAAATATATGAAGAATTATCTTTTCGCTTTTTCTATTTCAATTACACTGGCAGACAAAGAAGAAATTTTTTTCTCTGGTATGGAATTAAAGAACAGTTTCAGACTAATTTGAGGGTGCTGAATTCAAATCTGATCTTAGATTTTCTCCATCACCTCAAGTTTTTGCGCTACACATATTTATATTTTTTCATGAATTTTTTAAGAAAATATTATCCTATCAAATAGTATCGCAAAAAAGGCCGGGTTATATGGTTCATTTTGGTAAATTTCCTTTTCATTTAGTCTCCCAATAAACTGAAGAAACTTTTTGTTTTCTTAGAACATGCATAACATAACCATTTTTTACGATACGAAAGTAAACAGATTTCAACAGATTTCAAACAGATTTCAACTTACACAACACTCGTTTTCAGGCAGTGTTTTTTTTAATGATTTTATCACTAAATTTAGTCATTTATTGCTATTATTCTGCTGGGGTTTTTTGTGAAACAATGCCTAAGGTGTTGGAGGTTGGGTAGAAATTGAAGGAACAACTCAAGTAGCTAACAAAGTTTTTCTTTCCCTAATAATCTTGAAAATTCTGAACTTTATTGACTTAGAGGAAGCCATAGATGTAAGAGCTTTATCATGGCATGAGTCGTAAGCTTTTTCCGAGCTACGTTTCTAGAGATGATTCTCCTATCGTCAGGCTAATGAGATGACTATATACAGCTGTTTTATACTTTGGTAGTGGGGACCTACGTGTAGACAGGGCTCGAGTTGTTTCGGGAAGTGGCGCCATACCAATGTTGTGTTTGGTGTGCTTGTTGTGCTTGTTTTGCTTGTTGTGTTTCTTTCTTTAGTGCTGGGAGCCATTTTTCAGGAAGGGTGTAGGATATACTGTTGATGTTATTGCTGCATTGCAGGGAAAAGATTGTTTCTTTTATTTTTCTTGTTGTTGTGTTGATTTCCTTGTCTATTATCCTATTATTTTCCCAGTCAAAGGTAAGATCCTGAGACCAGCAGTGTTCGGCTATTTCATGATTCTCGGGGTCACCTTTTTGAACTCCTCTCTTGTGTTCTTTTTCTCTTTGACCCAAGGAACGCTTTGATTAGCCAATGTAAGAGGCAGGACAGTCTTTACATTGTAGTGTGTAAACTACGTTGTTCTTCTCCGCAAGTGGGACTGGGTCTTTTGGTTTTGAGACGATCTTCCTTAAGGTGGATGTAGTGAAGAAGGAGCTTCGAATGTTGTGTTGTCGGAGAGTTCGTCTTAGGTTAGGGTGACCAGACACTTTAAAAAAAATAAAGGATACTTCCGATCATCACATTTTGTGACGTCACACATGTATCAACATACGTACGCGTTACATGTAGCCTTAAAAATTGTGCATTCAAAATTTCAAGTCATATACGCTCTCCAAAAAAAACGATAATACACAATGAAAAATAGCATTGAATAGTTTAGTTGTACGAAGCGCAAACTAACCGAGATTTTAATTGTACTTTGATAATGAGTGTATTTCCTCCAGAAGCTGCCCATCGGATAGTAGCGTATCGTAAAACTTTGTACACGNAATTTTTATCATGTACAGTACATATTTAAATATATGAAGAATTATCTTTTCGCTTTTTCTATTTCAATTACACTGGCAGACAAAGAAGAAATTTTTTTCTCTGGTATGGAATTAAAGAACAGTTTCAGACTAATTTGAGGGTGCTGAATTCAAATCTGATCTTAGATTTTCTCTATCACCTCAAGTTTTTGCGCTACACATATTTATATTTTTTCATGAATTTTTTAAGAAAATATTATCCTATCAAATTGTATAGCAAAAAAGGCCGGGTTATATGGTTCATTTTGGTAAATTTCCTTTTCATTTAGTCTCCCAATAAACCGAAGAAACTTTTTGTTTTCTTAGAACATGCATAACATAACCATTTTTTACGATACGAAAGTAAACAGATTTCAACAGATTTCAACTTACACAACACTCGTTTGCAGGTAGTGTTTTTTAATGATTTTATCACTAAATTTAGTCATTTATCGCTATTATTCTGCTGGGTTTTTTTGTGAAACAATGCCTAAGGTGTTGGAGGTTGGGTAGAAATTGAAGGAACAACTCAAGTAGCTAACAAAGTTTTTCTTTCCCTAATAATCTTGAAAATTCTGAACTTTATTGACTCAGGAAGCCATAGATGTAAGAGCTTTATCATGGCATGAGTCATAAGCTTTTTCCGAGCTACGTTTCTTAAGATAATTCTCCTATCGTCAGGCTAATGAAATGACTATATACAGCTGTTTTATACTTTGGTAGTGGGGACCTACGTGTAGACAGGGCTCGAGTTGTTTCGGGAAGTGGCGCCATACCAATGTTGTGTTTGGTGTGCTTGTTGTGCTTATTTTGCTTGTTGTGTTTCTTTCTTTAGTGCTGGAAGCCATATTTCTGGAAGGGTGTAGGATATACTGTTGATGCGATTGCTGCATTGCAGGGAAAAAATTGTTTCTTTTATTTTTCTTGTTGTTGTGTTGATTTCCTTGTCTATTATCCTATTATTTTCCCAGTCAAAGGTAAGATCCTGAGACCAGCAGTGTTCGGCTATTTCATGATTCTCGAGGTCACCTTTTTGAACTGCTCTCTTGTGTTCTTTTTCTCTTTGACCCAAGGAACGCTTTGATTAGCCAATGTAAGAGGCAGGACAGTCTTTACATTGTAGTGTGTAAACTACGTTGTTCTTCTCCGCAAGTGGGACTGGGTCTTTTGGTTTTGAGACGATCTTCCTTAAGGTGGATGTAGTGAAGAAGGAGCTTCGAATGTTGTGTTGTCGGAGAGTTCGTCTTAGGTGCTCACTGGTATTCTTAATGTAAGGCAGACTTATACGTTTCAGCGGTTCTTTATCTTCATGATTTGGTCCAGTGGTTCTGTGTAAGGCTCTCTGGACATCCTTAGCGTGGTATTCATTGGATAAGAGAACCCTTTGAACGTATCTTTCTTCTTTTCTGAGATCATATGAGTTAGAAATAATGCTTCTTGCAAGAAGCAATATTTCTTCAAAACGTAGCTTGGAAAAAGCTTACGACTCGTGCCATGATAAAGCTCTTACATCTATAAATTTTTTCTTGTCTGCAGGATGTGTTACTGACCTAACAATGGCCTCTACATCTCGCAAAACACAGTGCTTAAGTGATCTAAATATATTTTGCTACATCTGTGGGAGCTTTACTTTAAAGAATCAGAGGCCCAACATTACTGACTTTGTTAAGAGTGTGTATTTGGCTTACTTCAAAGTACCACTTGGAGACCAAGACAAGCATTGGGCTCCTTACAAAACGTGCAAACCCTGTGTTGAGACCTTGAGATCATGGTCTCAAGAAAAGAATGCAAAACTGAAGTTTGGAGTGCATATGGTTTGGAGAGAACCAAGCAATCATTTAGATGACTGCTATCTCTGCCTTTTCAATGGAAAAGGTTTCAATAAGAAAAGCAAGCAATATTTGCAGTACCCAAGTATCCCTTCAGCTATTCGACCAGTCGCCCATAGTGAAGAAATACCTGTACCAATATTTACTAAGCTTTCAAAAATTGATGACACAGATCTCTGCTCACCTTCTTCTAGTGATGAAGAAGACACTTTGATATTTTTCAGCCCTGTGATGAAAATAGAGACGAACCAATTCTGTTTACTCAGGCTTAATCAGGCTTTGAAGGATTTGGCAAGAAACAAGAAAAACAAGGTTTAGTCAAGAGATAAGAATTAACCTTTAATTTAAAACGTAGGAAGGCATTCAATACATACAAATTTCCAGTCAGAGGTGAAAAAAATGCAGTCAGATGGAATCTTGCTGTTTCATGAATTAAACAGAAGAAAAATTCTGAAGTATCATTTCGATATTCCCTTTATGTATTCTCAAACAAACTGTCAAATTTATTAAATTTCACCATCTCAATTAGCATCTTTCATAGAGGGTCTCTTGTTATATTTCTGTAGACAGGAGACCCTGGACTACGTACCCTTTGGATGCTAATACTGTTCTTTCTTTGAACCAAATCATAGTAAAAGTAAAACTGATGAAATGTTAGAGCATCAAGTATATTTAATCGAACAAAAGCAGACGAAGAAAGACTCTCCGAANCCAGATGGAATCTTGCTGTTTCATGAATTAAACAGAAAAAAAATTCTGAAGTATCATTTCGATATTCCCTTTAGGTATTCTCAAACAAACTGCCAAATTTATTAAATTTCACCATCTCAATTAGCATCTTTCATAGAGGGTCTCTTGTCATATTTCTGTAGACAGGAGACCCTGGACTACGTACCCTTTGGATGCTAATACTGTTCTTTCTTTGAACCAAATCATAGTAAAAGTAAAACTGATGAAATGTTAGAGCATCAAGTATATTTAATCGAACAAAAGCAGACGAAGAAAGACTCTCCGATGTAGCATGACAGCTATATTTTGCATAACAGGTAACAAAATTATAGGTTTAATTCCCAAAAATTCAAAATTCGAAAACACCAGTATGGACCAATTCATTAAGCTAAAGGTGAATTTATTATTTTAATAAAAGTAATGATATTCTTCAGACGTTTGTTAACAGTAAGATTTGAGGAAACAAATGGTTTCACATTACTAGTAAAAACACAGTATTCTCAACAATATTTCTTTCAACAATCTAACTAAGGCTTTAAAAGTATGAAAAATAGAATACTTTTTAAAACCTGTATTTAATGAAAACAGTTTTCTGTCAATTGGACTAACTTGAGGAGCTGTGATTTAAGGGTTGGAGGATTTGAAGTCAAAGTCCCCAAGGGAAAGACCTCTAGAAGTTTACTAGCTCACACTGGAGTCAAAGAAGGAATTGAGCAAAGAAATGGAATAAATAATGAAGAAAAAAGACTAAGTTGATGTGACCTCTAGTTTTTCTGAACCTCTTGTTTGAAAATATTTCAATGCCTTGAGTTGGCTTGTTGAATACAGATTCAACCTAAATAAATTAACGTTTTTTACACATACTTCTTTTTTCAATTCATCTACCTAATATTCCATTTAAGGTCGTGCTTCTTAATTTTTTTCCTATACCTTACAGATAACAAGTCAAACCATATAGAGGTAACCCACCCCCCCCTGCCCCACATACTAATCACGGGATACCACAAATGAATAAAGACATTTTATTTGTGATATTTTTAACACCTACTGAGGCTTTATTGATGCTTTAACTAACAAGTTCAAACAAAGACTTTTGTAGCCTCAGTGTGCATTTTGTGAGTTGTTGTACTACTACAGTGATTTAACGTTTGTTTTTGAGCTTGTCAACTTTCAGCTGGGATCTTCTAGATCTGTAACATTAAAGTAACTGTATTATTTGCTGATGATGCCTGATATGGCACTCAAGCCACATTCATCTACATAAGAGGTGGGTAATTTCCTACCAATCTTGTTCGCAAGCTATACGAATTGTCCTTTCAACTGGTCTTAACCGTTGGTGGGAAGGTCATCTGTAAACCAGAAATTTTATTCAAAAAAACTTAGTCTACCTTAATGGTACTAATTTTCCCGGGTATTGAAATTCTATGGTTAAACAATTTATATATTTCTGGCATTAATTTTTGCAAATCACCTGGAATTTTATTAAATATATTTTTTAAATATCGGAGGTACTTAATTTCGAGAATTTGGACAAAGTCATTAAAAACAATGAAAATTTGTAACCACGAAAACTGTGTTAACCAGGCTGAGAAATACACGTAAGGCTCTTTAAGTCAGTCTTTGAACTTGCTCTCAATCCCATGTACGTGGAGAGTGGTGAAAGTTACTTCAATGCAAACCTTACATTGCTAAAGTACAGAAAAGGGTAAACTATTCCAACAGTATATAGTTCTTACAGGCAGCCTGAGACGACTGATTAAACCGAAAAATTTTTTGTTTTTGCATCCAGTAAAGTCTTATCATTCAATGAATTAAACACCTTTTATAATTAAAATATCAGTAAGGTAATTTTCTACTGCTTTTCCTTGTTATCTTCCAGAAAGTCTTTTCCTGTATTGTAGAGTGTCATGAAATGCTGAAGACCCTTAGCTTTGGACAACCATTTATCCTGATTGTAAAGGAGCAATTTTTCGTAACTTTTATCAGCTTGTTTGTAAACAATTTAGAAATGTATTCTACCTTTGCATGGGATTTATACCTTTAGCAACTTTGAAAACATCTTACATAAACATATTTAATTTAGATGATAATGCTTCTCCAGAGACATTTTCAGGAAGAATGACATAATAGAGTGCAATTCTAGTAGGGTACGTAAGGTTACTTTACTGCAAGAAAACATTCCATTTTCCAATAATTTGAGAAAACAATAGTTATATAAAATGTGGTCAACGCTGGTTTGGTTACGTTCTCTCCTTTGATATGACAATGACCTGACTTAGCTATAAGAAATGATTTTATAGATGACGCCTAACCCACGATTTAAAAATGGTGTACGAATTGCATACATCCTGCTCATGGTTTTACTTTTATCAGGACGGAATATTTAATTCTGGAAATACCTCAATGATTTCCCCAAATAATTACAGTGGTTTGTTTAAAATTGTGCATGAAGTCAACAGAGTATCATTGACTCTTTTTGCAGCATCTGAAATTTATTTGTACCCAAACGCCAGTGATTAGGGAATGTAGAATCACCTGAACGTAGCAATGGGTCAGGATTACTAAGTAATGAAATTCGATTGGTAGAAAACACCGAGGCTGAATGTTGAGGACATTAGAACAATTAGCGAAAGCGAATATGTAGTTCAACATTTTTAAGATTTACTTATTTAATAGTGGTGTTAGATATTGATTGTAACAAAGTATTTGTTATTGTACACATCACTTCCCACTGTATACGAACCTGTAGCAAATATCTATTCCATGTCTTTCTATGACATTAAATGTACTACAAAGTGACATTGCTACTGATTGGAAGCGTTTGTGTTCCTAGCTGATATGGGTTTTCAGTTTCCCTGCAAGTGTAGCAAATTAGTTTTTGGCTGTGTAAATTTTGGAATTGTATTTATTCAGTTAGCTTCTTTTGTTTCAAACCTCATTAACAAGAAACATAGATGATTAAGATAGACAATATGTGAACTAGTGTTCTGTGTTATTATAATAAAGATGTGGTTTATATCAGGCGAATGAGTGGGTGGTTGGATTAAAGTCAAAATAGTGCTTCTGATGAAAATATGTCTACACCTGTTACCGTTATATCTTGTTTAAATTGCTATTATATTTAATGGGGGCAGCTGTATGCTTGTACGTAAAATCACTTTAATTGAGTTTTATATAGATTTTTGTTTAGTCAGTCAAAGATGAAACAAAAGAAGTGAATTTGACATGACAATATGTAAAAGACTTTTCTTTGAGCCCAGATTATTTTTTTAACTTTAGTTGTCTTTTTTCGAAATAACATGCACATAGCAAAGAATTAAAGGATTTTCCTGACATTTGTTCGACTAAGGAGACGGGGGTATGGTTGAAACTTGGAGTTGTAATGGCTGATGTCCAAAAAGTGGAGTTAATAAGATGAATATATAGGAAAATAGTTACAAAATTAACTAGGGAAGTAAATTATTTATAAAATCGACCAAAACTTATAAGTAAAAGGAAATTGCAACATTATGAAATAGAAATGAAATGGCAAAATTTTAATTTAAATAAATTCAAATTAGTAGAGCAGGATGGAATTATTTTGGACAGTTTAGTTAGGAATAGTCATAAGTCATTGCTACTAAGTTTGTCAATAAAATAGGTTTCCTCCTGTGAAGAAAGAAAACTTAGTCACCAAGACAATTGAAAGCACGGTAGCAGAGATAAAAAAACAAGACTTTAATGTAGTTTGTTTAGTTCCATTGAAAGGAGAAAACAATGTTAGCATTCAATGTTTTGTAGTTGATGAAATTTCTAATATCTCCAACGTTCATCCAAAAATAGTTACCACACACTAACCTTACCTCAACAAAAGCTTGTTTTCTGATGTTTGTAGACATAACGTTACTCTTGAAGTAGAAATTTGGTTGGTCAAGACACATTTTGAAATGTTCAGGTAGGCGAACTCAGGCAAGGGGAGCCAAAGGAACCTCAACATAAAGATCACTCGAGTAGGTACTCCCTGAACCAATTCAATGTAAGACCTTACATTCTTCTAGAAATGCAAATATTATTTATTTGCTTGTGTCAACGACTCTACTGGAATCAGACATACACGAAATTGATTACAATGCTAACAGATTAAAGGATATCAAAGTCATTGGAGCTTGCACTTAAAAATGTGTATGAACATCTTTTAGTAAATATTTTTTGGGGAAAAAAGGCTATATAGTAGGTTGGTTAGGAATGGCTAGGCAGAAGGCATTGCACTTGATTTATGAAAATAGTTTAATCAAGCTGAGGAGTCTTGAAAATATAATGAAAAAAGACCCTCCAACTTTTGACTATTATGCCAACATAACTGTTAAACCAGTGATATCTGGGGTCGTAGAACAAGGTAACAGAGTTAAAGATATAGCAGTGTTCAAAAAGGAGCAGAGTTAGCAACGGTAAGGGTTGTTTATGATGCATCCAATATTGATAGGAAAACTTAAATTACTCTTAAAATGTCATTATGTAGGACCATCATTGGCACTCCTGAAATTTGACATAATCCTTCGTGTAGAGAAAATAAATTTGTTTGAGTAGGAGATGATGAGACAGCTTTTTTAAACATTGACCTTTGATCCAAAAGACCTTGACTGTTTCAGATTTTTATAGCTTCCAAACTTCAAGTCAAAACCTTCTGATACTACTGTACTCCAGCAAATAGGGTAGTTCGTTGAGTAAAATGAACACCGTTTCTGTTGAATACTGTAGTGGGACATCATATTAGATTATCATATTAGATAAATTGCTTGACTTAGAAACAGTAGTCTACAGAACTAGGACTGTGAGTTAAAATTAGAGTTAACAGAAGATAATAGTTCTTTTGCTAAGGAAAATCTAAAGTTAGATACTGATCTGGTGCTTAAATGCAAGGTAATTGGAAGGTACGTGGAACAACAACAATAATATCTTACAATTTGATCTATAAGTAACCAAGGATCAAAAATAAGAAAGGTCTACAAAGAGATGGGCTTGATTGAGTACATTAGCAACCCTTTTGGACTAACAAGGTATCATAAGCCTGGTTTCTATGACAGGTAAACTTTTGTTTCAGAAAACGAGTAATGAAAAATTGGGTTGGAACAGACAGAAACCAGAAGATAATCATAAATGCCAAAACCATGCTTGGAGGATACGAATAAGGTAAAAGCAATTCATTTACCAAGGTGTTTTTATGATAGAAGTAAACGCGAGATTTACAAATCTCAGACATGGATTTTTAATGGGATTAGCTATATTCTTCTAATATCGTTTGAATGGAACTCTGTAGAGTTTTTTCAGTCAATCGAAGTTGTTACAAAAGATGTGCATAGGTCATGGATGTGTGTAAAAAGACCTTTCTTTGAACTTGGACTATTTAATTTATGTTACCCCTTTATGAACTAATATATAGATAGTAAATAATTGGAGAAATTCTCTGACGCATTGAAATGACGCTAAATCACAGGCGGTATACATAAAAGCGATTGATCTCTATGCCTTCCCAAAATTGCTTTGAGTTTCCTTTAGTCGTGAAATGTCATGGACCCGTCGCTCAGAAAAGAAAGTAGCTTACACTCGTGTTAAAAATTGTCAGACTCAGATTATATTTATGTTACAAGTTATTTTATAACAGGGTAGTTTTAGACAAAGCTTTTCCTTGTCGTGGTTGTGTGGCAATGTCTTGTCCACTCTTTAGAGCTACCTGCAGTAGATAACATTTCACTCTGTTTAAGGCTGATGAAATAAAGCTTTTTTTGAAAATTTTTCAACTTTTGTTCAAGTTTTATAAAGGTGCAGCACAAAATAAATTAAATTTTATCTTAATAGGTAACTTTTTTAAAAAAGAGATAACTTCTTACTATTCGCAAAAATGCGCTTTAACTTGCAGATAATTCAAACAGGTCTGTCTTTTCTGCCACTTTTGTATTCAGAGTTGGACAAGTTTTGAAGAAGACAAATCAACATAAAGCAAGGACAGTCATACACAAAGACTACCAAAAGAGCCAATACCACAGCAGGTCAGCAATTACCAATTTACGATATTGCGATTGAGACACTTTTTAACTTACCATGCCGAATTTTAAGACAGTACAAACTACTCTCCGAAAGCGAGTTAATGAAATACTGCATGACGGAAGTGAAATAAAATTAATTTTAATACGTTTTATCATCACGGACGTCTGTGTCTCACTGATTATATATAATCATTGAGAATGGGATTCAACAGCTAGGGGATCCCAATAAAGATTTTATATCTTATTTGATAGCATTAAATTGGAGCACCGACACCAAAGATGCTGCACTGTTATCAGGGACAGATCTAGCCTGATATGTGACAGTGGCTGCAACGAATTGTTGCGCAATATATGGACGGGTCCCCCATGGTACTGGCTAAAAACATGCTCATGTCAAGTAGTGTAAAGCCCAGCCGACTTAAGTACTTCAGCAAAACGTTGACCACGTGGTACAGCTGAATGATACAGAATAAGTAGAGAGTAGTAAGGCGCTTACTGAAATCTACTTGTGGAGCAAACCGTTTCTACTAATACCAAATGACTACCTAATCCACCTTATCATCAACGTCCCATGTTTTTCCTTGAACATAATCCGTTAACCATAATTATATATATATATATATATATATATATATTTATTTATACAGTATATATATATATATACCTTGTGCAACTGAATTAACTAACAACAATATAATAAAGCAAAATGCAAATGGGAACTCCATATGATGATGACAATTCATTCAAAGAAACTAGCCAAAAGCTGATCGATCCAGTCCATAGAATAATTAATTATCGGTTTGACAACATATTTATGTATGATTTTAGATCTTTTTTCTAAATGCTTAGACATCCAAAAATCTGCTAATTATAATATGCACAATGTCACAACAAAAATGAAGTCACGTTTCAAATATGTCAAATTTGCCTAGATGCCACCAACTGAAATATGTCTAAGTGATGTGTGAAGATAAAATGTTCACATTTGGTATTTAAAAGTCCATAATGGTGGGCTTATGTGGGCTTTGGCGAAACTAGGAGTAAGTGAATGGCTGATTAAGGTTGTTCAGGCAATGTACAGAAATGCTAAAAGTCGGGTAAGGGTCAACAGTTCCTATACTAAGAGTTTTGGTGTGGGAGTTGGAGTTCATCAGGGATCTGTACTAAGTCCACTGCTTTATATTTGTGTTTTTGAAGCACTGTCAAGAAAGCTTCGAAAGGGTTGCCCAGAGGAATTGCTATATGCAGATGACCTGGTTCTCTCCAATGAGACATTGGATTGTCTACTTGCTAAGTTAGAGACTTGGAAGAAGGGTTTGAAAGGTAAAGGTTTGAGAGTAAACATGGGAAAGACAAAAGTGATGGTCAGTGGTCACAATTTGGGAAAGCCATTGGAGAAAGGAAAGTTTGTGGGAAGGGAGTTGGGAGCAACTTAATCTATTGTGGTACTTGCAAGCACTGGGTACATAAATGGTGCAGTGGAATAAAGAGCAAACTGACAAAACGTAACCGTTTTAGCTGCAAGAGGTGCATAGAAGAAGAGGCAACCTGTGACTTAGACCTATGGAAAGTGCATTTGGAGGGTGAGAAAATTGTAGTTTTCCAGACGTTTTGCTACCTTGGTGACACCCTTGGAGCTGAGGGAGGAGCTGGTGCAAGTGTAACAGCAAGGGTTAACAGTGGATGGAGTAAGTTCAGGGAGTTGATGCCATTGTTAACCAGCAGAGCTCTGCCACTACCTACCAAAGGTAGAGTCTACCAGACATGTGTACATAGCACAATGATGTATGGCAGTGAAACATGGGCAGAGAAAGCTGAAGATGTCAGCGGCATGGAGCGGAATGACATGAGAATGATAAGATGGATGTGCAACGTAAGTCTAAAGGACAGACTCAGTTCTAATGAACTCCGAAGGAGATTGAATCTGGACAATATTGGCAACTGTATGCAGAATAGGAGGCTTCGTTGGTTTGGTCATGTGAAGAGAATGGATAAGAATGCTTGGGAAAGTAGACGCAGAACAATCAAGGTGATAGGAACCACTGGCAGAGGAAGACCGAAGAAAACATGAGAGAAAGTGATAAGGATGGATCTCAAACAAAGAGGTGTCAGCGGAGACCTGGTTAAGGATAGGATAACTTGGAAGTCGATTTCAAGAAAGAGTCCAACACATGCTAGCATGTAAATCGGACCTTAAACCGAATATGATGATGATGATGATGATGATGATGATAGGCACTACAGAATGTTGGGATTGTAAGTTTTCTCCAGAGAGGTATAAAATAAAGCAACGAGTTTCTGATCGTGGAAAAATCACTCGGACACTTGTTTAATAATTAAAGCAAAAATAAAGGATGTTTTTTCAATGGCTGGTCCAAAGGATTAAGCTATGAGTTCAACAAATGCGCGTTGTTTCATAATAACAAAAGTCTTCTATTCAATTTCCTAGCAAAGCCATACATCATGAACATCAAGCATAGCCAAGCAATTTGGTTTTGTTTCAGAAGACGAGTTTCTCGGGTACCTCTTTAGCCTTCTCAGTGTACAAAATGAGCGTTCACAAGTACAAGTGTCATTGTGTTCGGAAAAGTGATGATATTAATGTAATCAAGCAACCGTTGTCCATTTTATGGTGGCTGATTTGTCTCATTTATTCGCTTGTTCAATTGACATTACAACTACCATGCATTAAAATTTAACATTAAAACATCACATTAAAATCTGAAACATATCCTTGTATGACTCAACCTCACAAAATTGAAAGAAATGGAGTGATAGGAGGGGTATTTTGATTTTGAAAAGTCACTTATTTCATAGTACTCCAACCAAACAAATTACTTACCTTTTGAATGCTCAATAGGTAATCTTTGGTGTCCCGTATGTTTCGTACATGTTAAGCTCTTTTCATGTACCTGCACTTTTCCCAAAGAAGTGCCAGGAAATCGACAGAGATCAACCTTTTGCGCTAAAATCATCATCCGTTGATGTTGTGTTTAGTTTGGGTGCAGGGCCAAATATTAGGAAATGGCAGAAAAAGGTAAAAAACCCGATACATATGCGAAAATTATGGTACTTTATATTCAACTGTCGACAAAGCAATCAAACTCTAATATAATATAAGTATAAAAGTGGGATAACATTAGTTTAAAATAATGTAAATATATTATAATGTACATATATTAGTATAAATGTATATAATGTAGCTGTAACTGATGTATAAAAGCAAGCTATGCAACAAACTGTATTCTTAACCACGACTTCTGAAAGTGAATAATAATATTATATACAAAAAAATATAGTCTATCCTTCCACCATTAACATGCATGTTCAATAATTTGTGTAGCAGTTAGTTTTCATTAAAAAATACAACTAAAAATTATCAATTTGCTAGAAAATTATTCCCAATTTGAAGGCAGCCAGGAAGGGTAAATCCCTTCATCCAAAGTGCCCATATTTTCCCCCGGGTTTACTATGATTAGCATGAGCTTAAAATTTAAAACCAGGATTATTACATACCTGACATGCGTACAATTTAAAACTCTTTACTCGTGAGCAACAATGCAAGGAGTGGGATACTGACAGCTTGTCTTGTCAGTGTCAACACTCTTTAAATCCTCATATTTTGTGGCAATATTACCGAAAAACGATCACGAAGTTTTAGAGAAAATATTCGATTGTGACCTCTCACGGAATGCTCTTTCAACATCCCCATTGATCCTATTTGTAATGAGAGGCAGCCATTATTGTAACAGGACTAAACCAGGGCTCGACTTTATTCCAGGCTCATTCAAATTGCAAAATAAACTCAGATCATGATTGTTCATCTCGTTACTTTTAGATTGACCACCATGGCTTCCGCGAAAACTAAGTGTTTGAAATTATTATCATAATTGGTTTACATGGCGAATAAAAAATTGTCACCGTGGCTCACCTTGACTTACCTTGGCTCCAGCCATAAATGTAGAAAAGAACATTAAAACGTGATCGGTTATTGATTGTGGCACGACTAGCTAGAACATGGACGTCTGTGGCCCCTGCCATTTTTTGACAAACATAAATGGAGTCATATAATTGGTAGTTTAGTTGTACATTGGCGAATTTGATTGGATCATATGACTGTATCTAAGTATTTTGGCAATAATCTCAAGCTGGAAATCAAAGTACATACAAAACTTAAGGAGTACTTTGAAAATCTGGCTTAAGTTAATAGAGGAGGGCTGGATATGACAGCAGGCAAACTTCAACAGGCTGAACAATATCGCTTTTTGAATGCTGAGTTAGGAGATCATGTGACGCTGGCTGTGCAAAACCTTTCATAACATATACGGAAAAAAGCTCGAAAACGTGTCTGATTTGCTTTTGTGTGGAGACGACTTCGATCCAATTCTTGCTATTGTAGAAGATGAAGTAGTAGAGGAACAATTCATGATCTTCGTAATGTAAGTCAAAATAAAGCATTTCCTTTTAGGCTCAAATAGATTTAACAAATAAATGGTCTGACCATACTTTTTCGACTTCGTTGTAACGGTCGACTTGGGTGGTGCCAGTCGTATCAATGGCTCTGTCCTTGAGATAAGGTCATATGGCAACAATAAAAGATAAATATACTTTATATTGGAACTCTAAACGTTCACAAATGTCGAGAGGATGTCACGAAACAACGAATCGATGAAGACCATAATGAAATTCAACCAACAGATTTCAGTACTAATGGAAACACACACGATTAAAGAAGGCGTTCAGAACATTACTGTGAAAAGAAATAATAAAGCAAGATAATACAATGTATATCACAATGGCATACAATACTCAAACAAGCACACTGGATTTTGTCTGATTTTAGACGATTAGCTAACTCCATTCTTTAAAAGAATATATGACCTATACCTACAGCATCCCTCCAGCTAAATAAAGATCACCGTATTAACGTAATCACAGCGTATACTCCCACCCAGACGAAAAGCCAATCAAATCCACAGGCATGAGAAGATGTTTACCATCAGCTTGAGGAACTCACCTGCAGACACGAGAAAGGCAAAAATCCTCTCCTTGCCCTGGGTGATTCCAACGCCAAAACTGGAGCCGGTCTTTCAAGATTTCCCGAAAACATAAGTAGACTTGCAAAGGGTCACATAAACAAAAATAGCAAAAATCTCCATGAATATCCAAATATAATAACAATAAAGAGAAACCCGTAAAGAAATCAGGTTGATTACATCATAATAAAAGGATTAATCGACATTTTGTAAATAACTCAAGAATTTACTGAGGAATTACTACGTTAACTGACCACCAGCTTGCAAAGGCAGTCATAAAAGTAGAATGGTGGAGGATGAAAGATCATCAAAAAGGCAAGGAAAGATTTATATACAAAAACTACAAAATCCTTACCGTCAAAACCTTTTCTCAAACATTCTCAAAGAAAATATCTCCAATAATATCATCATTGAGGTAAACATTATTCAAGAAGAACTCTTGTAAAAGATTACTGAGATATGGAAAAACACAAAAGAAACAGTAATCGTTCAGAAAACATCAAATGAAAAGCATTTTACATTACAAGAAATTAAAGACTTCTCAAGCATGCAAGAAAAACTTGAGGACCATGCAGAGGCCACTACTGACAAGACCAGGAGACTTAAAATGAAAGAAAAAAAGAAAGAAATCATTAAAGATGTAAAGAAGCACCTGAGAAATTAAAAGAATGCTGTTTTGGACAAACAGCTAACAGAGATCGAAAGTAGACTAAATATTATCAAGCTATTCTCACAGTATATTGGAAGAAATCTAAAAAGTCGCTTAAAATATATGATGAAAAACATAACCTTATCAGTTCGAAAAGCAAGCAAACAGAAGTCATCAGGTCATACTTTAA
The DNA here is from genome assembly GCA_003991215.1 of Morbakka virulenta. Taxonomy (NCBI): domain Eukaryota; kingdom Metazoa; phylum Cnidaria; class Cubozoa; order Carybdeida; family Carukiidae; genus Morbakka; species Morbakka virulenta. The sequence goes on along the minus strand of RDPX01000011.1, from coordinate 4,903,786 downwards.
AGAGATGTTCTACTCCAATGAAGAAAAATCCACCCCTCATATTTCGCTGTTAAAATGGATCCAGCATTAAACTCTGAGGAAGTTGGTAAAATGTCAACAAACCTTTGCAATAACAAGGTCACTGGTCGAGTTGAAATGCATACCGGAATTTAATAAATATGCTCCGACTGAAGTACATTCGGTGATATCTGATATTCTGAACAAGACCAGCGACGCAGGTAAACATCCTAAAGCCCTGCATCCAGGTATTTTAGGTCCATTAGCAAAACCAACAAAAAAGCATGAAAGAGTAAATGTCAGACCCATTATTTTATGGTCCACTTTGAGGAAAATCCTAGCCATAACGCTGTTAAACTGATACTAAACCGAATGAAAGAACACATTTCTGTCCCTCAAACAGCTTACCAGAGTGGTAGCTCAGCTCCTGAGCAGGTTTACGCTATAAAAACTATACCAGAGAAAGCATCAATTTCAGAAACATATGTCATATTTGCTATTCTCCTAAACATTTCAAAAGCCTTCGCCATTGTGAACCGACCAAAACTCATGAATATTCTGAAGAAAATTCTGCCTCCATGTAAAAAACACATGAAGCGCCTACTTATCAATTGTGTAATATTAAACGTTAAAATCGGAAACAACAGCGGTCCTGATTATCACACATCCGTTTCTATCTCCCACAGTGACTGAAAAACAGCTCTGCTCTTTATACTATACCTGGCATATGCAATCAAGAGACCATCATACAAACCAGGAGAACATAACTGAATGAAACAACTATAGTCTGCTTCAGACTGGCTGTTAGATAGAGACGTACACAAAGTCATTATTGATCCAAATATGCTGCTGATATTTCCTTCGTACACTCAGATGAAACTAAAATCAACCAGGTTGATACACTACTGAACAGAGATGTTGAAAGAAGTGGTTTTTGTCAACAAAAAGACACCACATCATTAGTAACGGTAATAAAACATGAACGAAATGTAAATCCCTCAGGTCATTGTTAGATACTGAGGAAGATATCAAAAGACAAAGGATCTTAACTATTGACTCATTTAAAACCATGAAATCAATGTTCGACTGCAAGCTTGTCAGTGAAGTAGTTGGACCAAGAATTTTCAACACATGTCTCATTTATAAATCCATACAACGTAGAAATATAAACACTAACGAAAGACCTAGACGTCAAAATAGACTCTTTTTACAAAAAAACCCTCCGTAAAGTTATACCTGCGCTATGGCCTAAAAACATCGAAAATAAAGATCTATATCAGCGCTCTAAAATGACGCCTAAGAGCATTAGAATCATGAACAGAAGAATATCATAATTGAGACATAATGATGAGATGATGAAACTTCCTGCTACCACACCAACTCGACTTTCAATTAAAGAATTTATTAAACCAGTGCGACGACCCATTGGACGACCAAAAACAACATGGGCTGACACATTATTTAATGATATTAGAAAGTGTCCAAAGTCCCCCTCTCAAAGAACGACATCCAAAATATCCAAAATCTGCATCATTTATGTCCCAACAGAAGGGATTGGTGTAAAGCTGTTGCCAGCATGATATTGATCAATGTATAGGCAGTGAAGAAAAGAAGAAGAAGAATCGTGACACATCAATCGATTTTTATGCACATCTTTTCAACTGACTTCGCTATCATGCAAATACGTTTTCAAATTGCAGGCCTAAGCTCAGAGGTTTTCTGCAGTGCCTGTAAAAGAAAATACAAAACGGGATGTGGTTTCTTGGGAAACAAGACCTCGAAACAGTCCGTCGGTGGAGGTACTCCTTTGACTTTATTTCCAGCTATTCTCAACGAAGCAGATCGCAATACAGTCTCAAAAAACACAAAGGACGTTTATCGGGAAACCCTTACAAACGGGCTCAGTTCATTTCGTTTTGAAATCCTTGAAAGGGAAACAAAAGAGTTCATCAAGATGTAAGCAATTTATAAAGGATTGGGTAGAAAGGAAAATGTTTGGAAAATACTCCCGAAGATACCTTTGAGTTTAATAACATTCTTTAAAGGTCTCCCACGAAATGCTACAATACAATTTTCAGCTAAAGTACCTGACTAAAAGCAGGCATACTGAATGCAGAAAAATTTGTCACTGTATTGCCTGATAGGGAAAAGGCTGACTTTCAGAATTTAAATCTCGAGTCCAAACTGAAAAGGGGGAACCAATAAACGGGCGGTTGGAAAGTGTCTCAAATTTAATAACCAACAAACAAGAGGGTCGGAAAATATTTGAAATCAAATAAAGGAAAGGACTGCGATATACAGGGTGATTTCATGAACAACTTGGCTTTTGTAATCTACACTTTTTCTTAAATTAACTTCCCTAAATTAACTACTACTATTCTACCAATTTATTTTTTTTTAAATTATGAATATAATGTAATTATAGGAGAAATTATTAACAAGTACGTGTAATTAGTATGCTCACACACTTGTATTATTCTCATATGGTGACTTCGAGTGTTCCTTGCACAATGGTAAGTAGGTGCGAAAAAAAAAGCAAAAGGCTTAGCAAAATAATGTTTAGTGTATTGTTTTCCATCCTTCTTTAATTTTTACTGCGCTCTTGCCTCAGACATCAATAAACGGGGCTCAGGGTGGGATCTTCGCAATAACAATATCCTGGTAGGGATTTTTAAAAATATGATTAGCTGTGAACGTTTATTCCGGACTCTAGAGTAGGTGGATCGCTTATATATGAAACATTCTAAAGAGGAAATAATGTATTCTTTCACATTTTGGGATATTTAGGATTAAAAGTATTTGGTATTAACTCAGTGCCGGATTTACGTGCAAGCTAAAAAAGCTGTAGCTTGTAGACTTTCAATCTGCAGGGGCCTTAATTAATTAAACAAAATTCCAGATTAAAATAATTTTGTTTAATTTATTGGCTGTCTTTAGCCAGCGAGCAGGTTGGCTGACTGAAATAATTTTAATTGATCCATGAATAATATTAAGTATAATAAATTACCAGTTACGGATTGTTATAAGTCGATGAATTGCTATAGTTACACCTCATAAATTGATAGTAGATAATACATCACTTTTAACTGAGCTGTCTAGTCTAAAGAATTAAAGATAAATAATCTGCAAATTTTACTTTCCAGATAATTAATCAACACTGCAAACTCAAACAAAGACAAATTCATATTCATTTTGTACATATGTATGCGTATATTTTGTATAGCTCGTCATTTTTTAACATTTTGAATACATGATAAACACAAAGTTTTGACAGAAAAACCTAAAAACTGCAAGTTTGATTCTGTTGTGCACTCGGCCAGAAGACAGGGGAAAACAGCAACAAAGAGATGCCCATTCGTTGTTTGCCGGCTTTCATTACCAATCCTTTTCTGTTAACTATTATCTAACCGTGGCTGGAGCGACGCTGACAACCCCCTACATCAGCCCCTGACTACTCATTTTCGTTCCTGGAATATTTGAGAGTTTCTGTATAACCAAAGAAGGGGTGCCACTAGAATTAACAGAACACAACAACCGGTCAGTTTTTCTATAAACATGTAGTCATTGTTAATATCAAGAGTACACTATGATGGGAACGATTGAAAAGTGAGTTCGATGAGAGAAATGTTTAAGTGTGTAGGTCAAAAAAGTTGTAATGTCCTGGCTCAACCTATCCCGTAAAAATTTAATGAAAAAATTAGTCGAGGCATTAGTAGAAGTTCGGATGTCAAAACACTTTGGGCTCTGATTGTCACAGATCATCTGGACATAGCAATACGGAACCTCTGTCCTGTATTATGTCTGTAGCATCAAAAAATGTTGGAGCTGTTTGTTTATTTATCTACATTAATATTATGCTAATAACCAGTATTATAGACTGATTTAGCTTGTACTATGCACCTGTTTGAATCCTTACACCACTGACGTGTAATCAACAGGCAGGTGTAATCTGTAACTTGGAGGTTATGCTTATCGCCAAGGGCCACAAGGCTGTACCACATGGACACCTATAGGTTTAGGCATGGTGTTTTTATGTCAGAGGTCTGAAGGTTAGCCCTGAGAGTAAACTCTGACAGTTCAACATCACATGGTGTCAGCAGCTCAGCAATCTCAGAATCAAAAACACTAGGAAAGCAAAATCTGGCTTAAAGTTCTCAACATTCAAGCCATTGTTCTTCGAAAAGGGAGCCATAATCCCCACAGCGCTAGAAAGTAAGGGAAACAGACGAAGGAAAACGCTGTTTTAGTCTTCCAAGGGACAAGATGACATAAAAGTAAATGTTGAGTAATCAATGACTCCCCCATCCTTTACTAGGGTAGACATATGAGAAAGATCCGATACGCATACCATGTAAGCTGCAACCTGCAGTTACACCTGCCCTGTTATCAACGCATCAAAAATCACTGACCAAGCAGGACAAAATGAGAAGAGGAGGCTTAAACTCCTTTTTTAGATAAAAGGTGTTTACAATTATTTTCTACATTCTTAAAACTATTGTTGTTGCTCATTTTCATAGTCAACAAAGTTAAGAGAGGAAAAGTAAGGTCAGGGTGGATTACTTCTCAATACTATCTAAAGCAGACTGCCCAGAGTGATCACAACACCTGCCGTACACACAGAACGTACATACTTCCTTTGTCAAATACCCATTCCTTACCAAATCAGAACACTATTTCATGAGCTATCTTGTAAACACCAGTGTACTTGCCGGGCGTGATAAAAGCATGTGAGGGTGAAACCATTCGTAATTTAAGCTCGTATCATCAACAAAGAAAGTAAAGAGGCAAAAAACACTGTTTGGATTGTTATGGCATGATTGAATTAAGATGTACAACGCCTGGCTTTCGTTTCGAATTGAAATAGGTCTGCAGTTTTGCTTATCTATTATGACAAAAATGGACATTCATACCAGGTTTAAGCAATTTTTTTTGTCTTGCCGCCTGTTCTCAGAGTCAAAAGGTTGCTTTGGCAAATATAAATATTTGATCTAAATTATTTATTTCGAGTTGACTAAGCAGAAAGGTTTTGTTGTTTAGAAATCTTAAGAGATCGGTCTTATTAACTTTATAAATAGGGGCATATCATTTAAAACAGACACAGGTGTTGAACTGGTTAAATGACAGCAAGAACGTCCAGGTACTGAAATCATTGCTTAGTTATCCTATTTTTAAACCTTACACACAAGCACTGATAAAAAAACAGTTATCAAAATGGTTTGTTAGCTGTTCCTTTATCACAGGTTTATCAAATCTGAGCTTAATGTCAATGACTGCAAATCTAATGAGGAGCCCAGGATTTTGTCCTAGTCTACAATTAGTGTTTTATAGTACCATAAATATGGCTTCTCAGCCTTTTGGCTGAGAGCATTAGGCATTAGGGCCCAACCATGCGAGGCAGGTGGTCCCGACATGCTTGAGCACTGACTGAAGACCAACCCAAGACAAAGGGCCTTCAAACGGAGGATCCTGAAAGAGAGATCTGTATGTTTTGCATTTCAAGGGTATCTTTCGTGCTTTCTGTTCCACTTTTTCTTGATCTGCTTCTTCCTTTCCGGCCTTTCATAGCTGAGAATATGTGAAAGACAAAAATGGGACCATTGTTTACTAGGGGTACCATCAATGAAAAACCCAGTTTCCACAAATATAGCTTAAGGTATCTGGGTCATTGCAATACTTTCTTCTTGTAAGAACATCTTACAATATAAATGGGTAACGATGGTTTAAATTCGTGAAACTGACAACTATGTATTTTTCTGCTGCATAAAGAATATGGGGCAGTCTCGTTATATATACAACGAAAGTACACACACACACACACACACATATATATATATATATATATATATACAAAGTTGTATCTGATGAGGAAGCTATTAGCTCCTACTGTTGTATGGTGTCTTAGGTTTGATCAGGTCGTTTAGTTTAGTTTAGTTTAAGTACATACATGTGAACCTGTTTTAGTATAAGTCTTTTTATACCTTTTTTAGCTAATTATGAAAATATTTAGCCAGATTTGTATCTAATTTCAAATGACTGTAAGCCTTGAAAAATAATTTTTACGCAATACCAGTTACTATTTGACAAATGACAAATTTGACAAAATAGAAATCTTAAGAGATCGGTCTTATTAACTTTATAAATAGGGGCATATCATTTAAAACAGACACAGGTGTTGAACTGGTTAAATGACAGCAAGAACGTCCAGGTACTGAAATCATTGCTTAGTTATCCTATTTTTAAATCTTACACACAAGCACTGATAAAAAAACAGTTATCAAAATGGTTTGTTAGCTGTTCCTTTATCACAGGTTTATCAAATCTGAGCTTAATGTCAATGACTGCAAATCTAATGAGGAGCCCAGGATTTTGTCCTAGTCTACAATTAGTGTTTTATAGTACCATAAATATGGCTTCTCAGCCTTTTGGCTGAGAGCATTAGGCATTAGGGCCCAACCATGCGAGGCAGGTGGTCCCGACATGCTTGAGCACTGACTGAAGACCAACCCAAGACAAAGGGCCTTCAAACGGAGGATCCTGAAAGAGAGATCTGTATGTTTTGCATTTCAAGGGTATCTTTCGTGCTTTCTGTTCCACTTTTTCTTGATCTGCTTCTTCCTTTCCGGCCTTTCATAGCTGAGAATATGTGAAAGACAAAAATGGGACCATTGTTTACTAGGGGTACCATCAATGAAAAACCCAGTTTCCACAAATATAGCTTAAGGTATCTGGGTCATTGCAATACTTTCTTCTTGTAAGAACATCTTACAATATAAATGGGTAACGATGGTTTAAATTCGTGAAACTGACAACTATGTATTTTTCTGCTGCATAAAGAATATGGGGCAGTCTCGTTATATATACAACGAAAGTACACACACACACACACACACATATATATATATATATATATATATACAAAGTTGTATCTGATGAGGAAGCTATTAGCTCCTACTGTTGTATGGTGTCTTAGGTTTGATCAGGTCGTTTAGTTTAGTTTAGTTTAAGTACATACATGTGAACCTGTTTTAGTATAAGTCTTTTTATACCTTTTTTAGCTAATTATGAAAATGTTTAGCCAGATTTGTATCTAATTTCAAATGACTGTAAGCCTTGAAAAATAATTTTTACGCAATACCAGTTACTATTTGACAAATGACAAATTTGACAAAATAGAAATCTTAAGAGATCGGTCTTATTAACTTTATAAATAGGGGCATATCATTTAAAACAGACACAGGTGTTGAACTGGTTAAATGACAGCAAGAACGTCCAGGTACTGAAATCATTGCTTAGTTATCCTATTTTTAAATCTTACACACAAGCACTGATAAAAAAACAGTTATCAAAATGGTTTGTTAGCTGTTCCTTTATCACAGGTTTATCAAATCTGAGCTTAATGTCAATGACTGCAAATCTAATGAGGAGCCCAGGATTTTGTCCTAGTCTACAATTAGTGTTTTATAGTACCATAAATATGGCTTCTCAGCCTTTTGGCTGAGAGCATTAGGCATTAGGGCCCAACCATGCGAGGCAGGTGGTCCCGACATGCTTGAGCACTGACTGAAGACCAACCCAAGACAAAGGGCCTTCAAACGGAGGATCCTGAAAGAGAGATCTGTATGTTTTGCATTTCAAGGGTATCTTTCGTGCTTTCTGTTCCACTTTTTCTTGATCTGCTTCTTCCTTTCCGGCCTTTCATAGCTGAGAATATGTGAAAGACAAAAATGGGACCATTGTTTACTAGGGGTACCATCAATGAAAAACCCAGTTTCCACAAATATAGCTTAAGGTATCTGGGTCATTGCAATACTTTCTTCTTGTAAGAACATCTTACAATATAAATGGGTAACGATGGTTTAAATTCGTGAAACTGACAACTATGTATTTTTCTGCTGCATAAAGAATATGGGGCAGTCTCGTTATATATACAACGAAAGTACACACACACACATATATATATATATATATATACAAAGTTGTATCTGATGAGGAAGCTATTAGCTCCTACTGTTGTATGGTGTCTTAGGTTTGATCAGGTCGTTTAGTTTAGTTTAGTTTAAGTACATACATGTGAACCTGTTTTAGTATAAGTCTTTTTATACCTTTTTTAGCTAATTATGAAAATATTTAGCCAGATTTGTATCTAATTTCAAATGACTGTAAGCCTTGAAAAATAATTTTTACGCAATACCAGTTACTATTTGACAAATATTTTCAGAGCACAAGTTGTAGGAAAAACACAGAAAATTTCATCAACAAATTAAAACGAACTGTTTTCTTCTAAAGCATCAAACTATTTTTTAAAACAACTTAGGTGTCTGGATCAATCCAAACCTTTACAAATCTCTTTTAATTTCAACTTAAAACACCCTTTTGTTTTCTAAGCCTCCATTTCTGAATTGTTATGAGCTTGAAAGTAATGACTCTACTTGTATTCATGCATTGAGGCAGGATAGGAGCTCCTGAAAACAAGTCGTAATACAGAGCAAGAAATAACAGTATTAAGAACCAAACGTAATATCTACATTTTTTAATTGTGCAGTCAAACAAAAAATAATAGCAGTTCAGATTAGGGGGAAAGAAATTAAACTCTCCTGAAATCAATACTTCTGACTTAGGTCAGCCAAAATCTATTACGATTTTTAATCTATTAGGATTTTTCCTGCAAATACAAGAAATAATTCAAATATTGAGATATTTACTATGAAAAAAAGTTTTACAGTGAGAAAGTTTTGGAGCAGAGTAAAATAAAGCAAAGTAATGTAAAATACAGACTGTAAGGTCTTGAGCAAAATTTAACGGCCCAAATTTAATATAATGACGTCAATACGTTTTCGCAGGAGCATCTTTTTACTGTACCTGAATAAGCTTCCAGTTTTAAAACCCCGAAAAACTCCAAAGATAATTTTTAAAACAAAAGCAGCAGCATTTTTGTGACCCTTATACCATATAACCAATATCGCTTTCCAGAAATACCATGGCCTGAGGACTTTTCCAAAGTTCCACTTCGATCTTTTCTGAGCTATGATTTACTATTGTTCTCTTTATTTATTGTTATGATGGTCACGTTCTCAAAATCTCACTTTGATGCAAAATGTTTATGAACGAGCTGTCGGTTTGAAATAAATGCTAATCATAATCCTCATTAATATAAACACCACTTTTAGTAATATTTGCAGAATTCGTCAAGAAATACTGTAAGGTAAAAGATTTGGCATTGTTACTTAAACCAACACATTGACGAAAGCAATAAAAACAGAAATCGCATGAAATATTGCACCAAATGTAGACTCTTTAAACACAAGTTTTACTACGAAATAAACTTGAACTGAAGCAATGACAATGGCTTTAGACAGATATAAAATATAATCAGTTTTGATAAAGCTTTTATTGAAAAAATTGGGAAAGTATGGAGAAACACCAGGTAAAGAATTGTTTAAAGAAATGCAAGCAAACCTTGCTTGTCTCCAGTACGACATTTTGGTGCACAGCTCTTGAGTTTAGAAAACATTTAGCTATTATGGCATTTACAACAGAATGCAATTCAAAGTAAAACTAAGCTAAAATATCCAATGCACTTAATATTTATAGTGGAGGGTACAGGGTAATTCACCCACTTCCCTGGACCAGCTGTTCCTACCAACACAAAAACAAAGTGCAAAGCCCTGCGAATCATAATTCAAGAAAGCAGAAAGTGAAGACTGGCCTGCAAGGGCGGAAACTACTGACACTAAAGAGAGACAAAACTATGCCTAATAGCAATTACCCGAAATTTTTTCTTATAATTGGATGATAAAAATTAATTAGGAACATTACATCAATATTGGCAGCTCATCGAAACAGTAAATACGTTTAAGTATTATTGGGTTAGGTAGTTTAATTTTTATTGGGTGGAATATATGTAGGGTCTTATATTGTTTTGTTTAGGGGAAATGTACGTCGATCAAAAGCTGTGATATGTAAATTGGTTTTACGTTTGGTAAATTTTAAACTTTAATATCTAAGATAAGGTTAGAGGATTGTTAAACAAATAAAAGAGACCTATTTGTTGAAGAAAGTACAGAAGACAGCTGAGCAAAAGAGTATGTCTGATCAGCTTTGGGTACTATTATGCTGTTAGCCCATAAAAGATACTTGACAGTAGAAACGAAGTGCCAGAAAAGATAACAAAGGACTTCCAAAATAAACGGATGCAAAATTTTTTTTGAGAGAGGACATCAAAAAATTCAGTTGAAACAAAAATTTTCCCACTTGCCTTGAAACTAGATCTCATCTCCATCGGGAAGATCTCTGGTGACCATATCTCCCTGTAGAATACTTTCCTCCCCTTCTTCATTCTCCAGCTGAGTGCTTCCTGCATGTGCATTGCTTTTCTCTCTTCTTGGTTTTTACAACGTAATACAAACCTTATGATATTGTAACCTCGTGCTTTTCAGCATCTTAAAAAAAAAGAAGCGTTTTAGAATTAATATATTTTTTTTTGTAGCTGAAAAAGAAACTTTTGGAATTTTTTTCTTCCTGGTACTGCTATTCACCTCATGGTTTTACTAAGAAGTGCTTAAAAGTAGCAACTTTGTCCACATTTTAGAGCGTTATATTAAAGTGTAACTTATTTAACAGTAAAGAATACTAAGCCTTAATTTATAGAAAAATGTCTGTATGCCAATGACCTTACTTTTTTCTCCAAATTTCATTCCATTTCATTCTCCTTTTCACTACAGTATATTCTTACTGAGCATAACCAAAAATCTAATGTATTAATTTTTTGGTAATTATTACCCTTTGACTACCATAAGGAATTGGGCAATGTAAAATAGACAATCGTCGGGTTTTTTGGACAATTTCTAATGCTTACTTAAAATAACTTTGTCACTTTTACTATGCATGCATGGTTACCAAGATACAGAGCGGGACACCAGTGTCCCTGTAGTAGGAAGAGGATACTGTTGTTTGTGGTTCCTAATATTACGATATTCATAAATGTGCAATAGTTGAAATTACGTGGAAGCTAACAGAAAAAAATGTAGGTTTTCCAACCATTTGCAGATATTTTTCTACTCTTTTTCTTCATGTTTGCAATTTCTTAATCTCTCAATCTTTACATCATACCCACCTGCTTTCATAAGTTCTTCAGTCATTTATTCTAACTGGATTTTCTTTGGCAAATTCAGGGAAGGTTCAGGGAATGACGGATATGAATAAACTACCATCATTTTGCATCAAAGCTTTCTCAAAATATTACAACATAACCAATACAATCAATGAGGTACAATCAACGGCATTACCAATATTATAAGCAGCGCTTGAAAACTCTCATGCGATATGAAACTTACAAAACGGGTTACGTTCCTTTGTCATACAAAGTGTTACGCTACAATCTTCACACCTTGCAAAGGTACTCGATTCTTTGGCCTCATCGGCACAGACGTGCACACCAAAGACGTGTTCAGAAACTCAGGAAGGTGCTGGGGTGCTGTACCAGGCTTTGCCAAAGCAGCGGAACGTCGTGATGGTCTTGATGCTTTGCAGTTTTTCTTTGGTGACTGTTGAATCTACCGATCAAAAACTGGGCAACAATTTTGAAATCTAACAATGTCAGTTGACACCGATTCAACATATTGAATACAATAAAACTTTTGACGCAAGCAATATCCATCAAGTCGAAAAATAAGCGCAAGTAATAAAGCACCTTTAACTTCCGATATTAACTCGAATAGATATCCTGTCACACTATCACATCTACACCACCACGTGAAGCCCGACTTAATAGGCTTGCTCTTGATGTACTGCTTCATTGGATTTTTACCTATAAACTTTGTCATGTGTTCATTAACGCACTGTCCCACCGAGTCAGAAGCAGCTTCTCTGAAGGAATTGTTTCTTCTTCTTCTTCTTCTTCTTCTTCTTCTTCAGGTATCAGGTCTGTTCGCGCAGGCACTGATGACCATGGCTCTCCAGTTCTCTCTGCTTTCGGTCATTCTGATGAGATCCAAAGTTGTACGTTTTGTAATCTTGCTGAGATTATCAGTGAACTTTGTTCTTGGTCTTCCTTTGCTCTTTTTTCCAATAATTTTTCCCAGCATTAAGCTTCTTTCGATCCCATCAGCTCGCATTATATGTCCAAAGAACTTTAATTGCCTGCCATAAATCGCATTAATAAGTAACCTGCTGTAATTTGCCATACGCATAACCGTTTCATTTGTTTTTCTTTCTCTCCATGAGACCCTTAAAATTCTCCTGATAAACCAAGGAATTGTTTAGTAATTCAATAATAAGGCTTATCTTGTTGCCTTTATCAGTTTTGTCAGGTGTGTCATTGTTTATAAAGTGCAGATTTTGCAGAATATCCTTAAAGGGTTTGCGAGGTATGACATGCTTTATTCCTTCGTTTCCAACAAAAGAATCGCGCTACCAATACATGCCGATGGAGGGCAACTTGTTTACAGACATGATGTATATGATTCCAAGGAAAGCCATCACTTCTTCCGAATCAGTCAAGAGGTTTCTTCCATTTTGTGCAGCATATAACGTAGACTGTACCACATGTAGATTTACTAAGTTCTCCAGGTTTATCACTTTGGAAAAAACATCAAATGCTGTAAAGTTTTTAAGGAATTCTAGCAAAACAGCCATTTCAAGAGTGCACTCATTTCGCTTGTGTTTTTTACTCTGACGTTTCCATTTCATGGCTTGAATGCCATCTTCAACTTTTTTGTACGAAGGTTCGTCAGTTTTGCCATGGCTGATACTAGCGATGTGTGTATGGGCATCTGGATTGGTGATTTCATGTGACTAGTCCTCAGGTTTTCCGCGTAGTGGTTCATCCGAAACAAATTCTGAATCCTCCAACGAATTGTCCACGTCATCCTCTTAGTCAATAATGCGAAAACATCATCACTTAAAAATTTCCTGCTCAATGCGCACATATGTTTTCCTCTGACTATCCATGACTACTATCTGGTCATTACAGCAGTTCAGCAGGATATACGATGCAAGGAGACATACAATCAATCTTGCTGTTTGCTTAACTGCTCAACTTGCTTGCTGTTTGTATCAGTTTGAATAATTATATTGTTTATGATATCATTATTACTCAAGACACAGCATTTATATAGCTTGATAGCAGTAGGAGTAGTATATGACTCATGTAACATTATAACCATGCAACAAGTATTCATAGGAAGATATGTATAAGTACCAGTCGCTACACAGTGTGCAGGCATATTGTACACCCTTATCTACCACAGGGACACTGATGTCCCACAGTAAAAAAATTTATTTATCTCACGAAAGACAATAGTTTAGACACTAAAATTTGAAATGTGTAATCTTTGGACAGTGCAAATACAATATTTAGCCTCAGATAATTATTTTTCTCGCATGAAGATAAATTACAAGCTTATTACAGAACAATAGCAAAATCTCGCCCCAGTACCCTTTTTGTAGACCCAAATTATTACTTTTACCCACTTATTTATCAAAATAGTTCATAATAAGGGTTAATTATGAACTTGAAATCAATAGATTCCCTCCAATTGCATTTTCCTCATAAATACAAATACAGCTTTCTAGCTACTTTCCTTTACACATACCTTTTCTGACTTTAGGGCTAAGAACTACATCGTCGGTGGGCCTGAAGCTATTCAAACAGACTATATCCACTTAAAAAAAACACTACTTTCATTGTAATTTCGTTTAATTGGTAATTTCTTTTATGGCCTGGGAGAAAACATGCCAAATATTTTATCTGATAATATACTATTTACATCGCTTTAAGACGTTTCCCGCCTGGCATCCCTCGCCCAGTGTAACCCTTACCCATCTAATTCACATTTACTCACATTCCCATTAGAATTTATTCCCACAAATATTATTGGCAAATAAAGCCCTTTATTCTGTTCGTTCCGTTCTTTTTTTCTCCTAACGGTACTGAGTTCAAAATATCAGAGAAGGAAGAAAAATAGCTTCTCAAAAATGGATTTTTTGGCCTATTTTAGAAGAATCTCACAAAAAGATACTTGGGAGTGTCAGCTAAGAAGAAAGGAATCTACGATTACAAAAGTCAATAAAGCTGAAAATAAAATTTGAATAGCACCGTTTGTAGAAAAAAGCCAGATCTTAATGGTGCCACTCAAAAATGACTTCACAAATCCAGGGAGAAAAAGTAGTAAAGCTAAGTAGGGTTGTAAGGTATAAAAATGAACAATAAAATTCCCTGAAAAATATTGTGCCGCGTCGTTAATTCTAACAACTATCGAGCCTGCAAGAGGGTGTTGATGAATTAGTGAAAGAAAGAAATGTATACACCCAATCGCCATCAAATATAAAGGTTGAGGTTATAAAAAATAAAGCTGACATCAAAGGTCGGAAACGAAAACCCTCGATCCGCACAGAATAATTACAGCAGAATAATGCACCAGGATTTCAGAGGAACCCACCCTGAATATCCCTACTTTCTCAAGCATACAATGGAAAACCGAATTAAATAGACAGATTCACCATAAATACTCCAATTCGAAACTACGGTATGTTATCCCTGAGTTGCCTAATAAGTAAAAACAGGTCCTCTATTTATGATAGTAGAGTTGATGCGAAAAGAATGATTAATTGAATGTTCAGAATTCCATTCATCTATTGAGAAATTCTAAACGTTAGATCGGAAATGGAACCTGTAAATGCATATTCAAACGTGTGCTGTTCGTTCACTCTTCAATGACAGGTTTCTTATGTGCGTATGTGCACTCGTGCCCAACAACATGAAAAAGACATACAATACATTTCAGAGAGAAATGGAACTACTGGTGCAAGACAGGCCAGACGACATATTATTGGATTTTGATTGCTGTTTTAAATCCAGCAACTCTAACCGTGCAACATAATAAGGACGATAGTTGTTGTTTTCGTCATCTTTCAAGTAAAATGCGACAGCCAATTCAATGACATGCTCCCCCTTGAAAGGTACAGATTCTGAGGTTGCAGAAAACTTGCAACGTTGGCATTTTAATGCTGAAAATCTCTTCATTTAATTCTGATTGACGGGATTAAACCTCATTGAGTACTTCGGGGACAATTATATTAGGCATTGCTAAAGAATTGTCGACGAAGACCTCCAATCTTTACAACTGATAAATGGAGCATGTTTCGCAGAACTCGACAAGACCTCCCTCTCACCAACAACAGCTTTAAAAGAATGTCATAGGAAGTTCCATGTGAACACCTCTTCTCAAACAAAAAAGGCACTCAATTGACTATCGATGTATACACTCCTAGTAGCCAAGGAGCACCCCAAACCAGAAGAGACTTGAAGATGTCAACTGAATACTGCGTAGTGACTCATAAATTTCTTGGAAAATTGTATACCTTCCTACCAAGTAATTTACAATTGCACCGTTAGTACCAATGCGTGGCTCGTCAACCCCGCAGAAATGGAATTCTCTATCAGCATAATTTTTCCTTCATGTACCTAATTCATTCTATTGTATAACAGCCGCTTATTTTCCTTCCTTGTAACGTTCTTTTTTCTAACACAACAATCAAGAATAAGTTTGAAATTTACATTTAAATTTACCACCACTGAATTGTTAAATGAAATATTAATATTCTTATACCGTGTTATGTTTTATGAAATTTATACAAATTTCCTGTTCTTTTATAACATTGGCTGAAAATGATCTTCATATTTTTTCTGAGATATACTTTGGTTTCTGGTTTCAGGAATCAAGCCGGCTAACTCTCGACATTAAATGCATGCCAAAATTTACAGAATCTCTGTCCTCAAAAAATCACCACACAAGAAGTTCATTACTTCAAACAACAGGTATGCACACACACAAACACACACTCTCACACACACACACACAAACACACACACTCACACACACACACACACACACACTCACACACACACACACACACATATATATATATATATATATATATATATATATATATATCTGTTAACCTTAACCTTAACCATATATCTGTTCCCTTAACCTAAAATTTAAACAAGAACAATTGTTGCGGAAAAATGTACCGAATCTTCTTGCCATCTAAAAACGCCCCTGACCCAGGGGCAGAGTTGGAGAGGAGACTATTAACCTCCACCTATTATGACCAAGTCGAATTGCCAGTAAAGATTAACGTTTACTCCAAACATGATTAACCCTGAAGTTTTTGACACTATTTGGTAATTAAATTTGTTCAGTCAAACAAAGAAGTTACTTTGAAGTTTTAAACTATTTTGTTCCTTGCAGGGTATTTGAATGTGGCTACGGAGTAGAGTATCTATTTGTGGTTATCTCTTCGACTATGTCTATCATCCAGTTTTCGTGGACTTAACAATGGCAGGTGGTTTGCTCCTGGGATAAAATGTTCTCAGTGAGTTGACATGAAGTATCGTTTAAAGTTCGGAAAACGTTGTGTCGCTTGAAGTGCCTTCTGGTGCAGTTTAAAGGTTGAAAATAATGCGTGAATACTAAATTAATGTTTAGTTTCAGTTATGCACGGCAAAAGGTACAGAAAGGGGCAAAGAAATGTAAGAAATTATACATCAAAGCTATTAATTCTACAGTTGTCAAGGCAGCCTGAACTCCAATATCTTTGCAATATCATTGCAAAGGAGCAACGACTCCGAAACCCACTCCCAATGTTTCTCCCCTTGACAGTATTCTATGTACTTTCGTTTTCTTAACCATGGTATATTTGATTCGACGTTTCTATTTAAACCTTGATTAAATGTCAGTCCAAATATTTTGTTAAGTGTTCTCGTTTCAAAGTTTGAAATATCATTCATTTGTTGAAGTTCCTTGAGCAAGGGGTGTTTAATTCAATATTTCAACAGTTGTCAAAGCTGTGCTATTTAGTATTATTCAAGTTGAAACTTTAACACTAAATTCTTTCATATGTTGATAACTGGTGATGTGTTAATTAAACAACGCCCATATTGCTCACCTGATAGGAATCAAAGGTGTTATTACAGTTGACAAAAATCACGTTAATTCACTTGGTGTTTGATTTTGTTTGCAGAGACACCGTATCCTTTTGTTAATTTCTTCTGCCTGTTGGCTTAATCTCGACTTAGCAGTTCGGAGAAGCAAATAATGATGTTTGAACAGACTTCCCTTCATGGAGGGACTTGGCACGCAGTAATTTTTTGTGCTTCTTCATATCTTCCTGACGCGTTTGCTCAAACAAATCAACAAATGGTCAATTAAAATCTAATTCGCAGCAACCAACAAAAAATACCATTTCTGTATGCATGAAGGTTAATCCATCAACCCTTTATTAAGTTCGGATTCCAATGTTGAGCTTTGACGTTCCTCGAACTCAAAACAAGTATATTTTTTGTCAAAAAATTATTTTTATACTGCTCTGATCAGCAAACTGTTATGTTCTACAGTGAAAATTTGGAGCTCCTTAATAAACTCAAGATCCAAATTTAAAAAAATAGCATATTGAATTATTTTGAAAGGAGTAGTTTAATGTGATGTGCTATTTAGCCATAAGAATCCCTGGCTATCAAGCCTCTTTTCATGTTCGTGTTCTACTGGTTTATAAATAATTACAAAATGTAGATTTTTTCCTACATGTGTTATTGCAGTTTACGTGATTTTTAAGAAACGTAATGGCTAAACAATCCATGTTAATCAAGACTGGGTATTAAATAAATCCTTCTTTACATCGCTTAAGTCTCTTTCTTTAATCAATGCCCCAAAGTGTTCACACAGCGACTGTGAGTCGCGTGCCTGCGATTACCAGAGTCAATAAAGCTGAAAAAAGCCCTGGCTTTCATTCTTTAAATGTTATTATTAAAAACGGCCTTATAAACCAAGAGCAAACTTAGTAAGGCTAAGTAGGCTTGAAGGTATAAAAATTAACTGAAAAATAAAAATTAACAACAAACGTCTCTGAAAAATATTTTCCCGCATTATTAATAGCTTTTTTGTAGATTAGGTTGTGAAATGTATCAGTTATTTTAATAAAATTTCCTTAATCAAGCTAAATATATAATTGGTATCATTGACGTACGAGAACAACGTGTTCTTAACCTGAACATCCTACTTGATTTACAATGAATGAAAATTGACGTCAGATATATATATTAGGACTGATATTTTAACGGGTTACAATTATAGTCTGAGTTTTGCTCTTCGTTTTGAATTACATTATAGGTTTTAGGAGAGAAAACCAACAAAAAAGAAAAGTAAAGCAAATACCATAATTTAGACTTTGTCTGATGTTGCCCAAAATGGAAGAGTGGTCCTTCAAATTTTAAAGGTCAATCGAACCTTTTTAAGCTCAGAAAACAAAGAAATGCCTTCATGAACTAAGAATTGATGGAAAATCAATTCAAATAAATATAACTATAAAGGATGAGGAAACAGAACTACATACCATAAGCTAATCAAACCAAAGGGTCTTTTGATACAACCTTGAAGAAACACATTTTAGAAAAAAATTTCTTCTGAGTTTTATAATCAAAATTTTAGAGAATTTAAGAGCTTTAGTTTTATCTTGACTTCTCAGACTGTAACCAGTTTTTCAGGATTCTACAGGGAAACAATTTTCAGCACAGTTTTTACACCATTTTGAAAATCCTGATTACGAGCCTTGCAGCTGTTTTCTCCTGTGATTCCAGTCTGTTTGGCATTGAAAGTGTAGATTATGTAATAGTATTTACTTTTTTGTTAACCAATAACTTTACAAAAGTTCTTCTGTTTTGTCTCCTCTTTCGCAACAATATTGATAACCGATTCTTACAACAGCTTGCATTGATTGGGCATGTCTTCACTTTTTGATGTCTTGAACAATAATACCAGCTGTTAAAGCATTTACAAAATGTTCCTTTAAATTACCTAACTTCTGAAACATGGAAATTTTGTAGTAAAACTTCGGGAATTTCCCTTCAAACAGGAAGATACTCATAGATTAAAGAGCCAAGATGATACTCATTAATTTCTTGTTTGGAAACATACAGGTCATTGTTTCAGCAATACATTTTATACAAATACTTAACAGCATAATAAAACAAAACTCTAAGCCAGTTTACTATTTTTCATCACACTCCGGAGAGCGGTATTGTGAGATAAAACCTAGGACTTGAAAATCCAAAATCCATGGACATCCTTGGCGTGCAATTAATAGAGAAAATTAAACTATTTTTTTTAGATGATTTAAGTCACTCCAAAAATATTTAATTACATTGTATTTTGTTTAACTCAGAACGTTTAAATAAATTATTATTTATAAAACCACACAGCTACAGCCTAGGACAGCTAAAAAGATACGTATGGCATATATATTGTTTAAATTTCCAGGGATGATTTGGATTGATATATATAGAGAGCATATTTCTTTAAAATTGTTTTTTCATTACATCCATGATTTTCTTAATACGTTCAATCTTTTGATATTGGTTTTTAAAAATCAAGTAACGCATTACGTGGAAAACAGATATTCCTGCTTTAACTAATTACCCAGAATACAAGTGAAACTATTTTGGTTTCTTAATCTTGGCATCTTACACTGACCTCTATTTGGTACCTTTCATTAGTAGTTTTGGGGGAATAACTTTCACAGTCATTTTATGAAAACTGGAAAAAGGAGATTAAAAGTAGAAAATATTGAAGGCGTCCATTTAATACGCCATGAATTACTAAACAGATAAACCATTACTCCAAAGAGCATCCTTTACTCGGAAAGAAAATACCCTTTTTGTTTGGGTAAAGCTAAAACCGCTTTTGAGTAAGCAAACTGGTGCAATGATCCCTATACTCTATACCGATAACAATTTAATGCTCACTTAAAATTGCGTCCTGTTGTGATGATGTAAAACCTGTTCTTTTGTAGTTAAATTGAATTGCATTCATTCTCTCCTTGGTCTTGGGAAAAGATCAGATAAGGACCCTTGCCCTTCTTATTAAAGCCTTGATTCTTGTTTCCTTTGCTGGAAAACTGAATGGTATTTCTTGCTTCGACACTACTTTTCGGCCAACCAAGAATAATTCCTATAGTAAAGAAGGTTCTAAGGAAGGTGTCATGTATGCATTGACATCCATTATGTGTTCCTTGCTATCTACCAACCTTTGATATCTTCGTAAGCCTCTGTTAGGGTCTTCAAAAGGTCGAATTTTGTGAAAGGCAATCTGGCTTAACTGTTTAGGAAAGGTATTTTTGATGTAAGATTTAGTTACTCACTTGTTGAAAATCAGAGTACCATTTTATATAACTAAATTTTTCAAAACGAGCAAAAGGGTTGCGCGACGCATACAACATGAGCTGTTAACATGCAAAGACGGAAGCCTCTATACTCAAAAAACCCCAAAATTTATTAAATTTACGACAGAATATTCCGTCTATGAAGCTAATTAGTAAGAATCTAAACCACAACCCTTTAGTTGCATTGGATGAAATTTAGAGGGAAAATTTACCAGTGTGTATTTTTTATACAGTTAAGACTTTTTAGTAATTTTTGCCTTATTGTCATTCAGTCATTTTGGGGGAGAAGCCTTGTAGAAGATAGTTAGAAATGTTATTACTATTAAAAGCAATTTCCAAACTATCGCCATCTGTACCTCAGTCTCTTATTCAGATAATCAGGTAATTCGGTTTAACTTTCATACATTTCTTTAGTCCTTGAAATTTCAAAATTTTTACATTAGTTTTTGGTCTACACGTCCTTAGCTTACCACCTTGTAAGCATTTCTCAGAAGACTTAAACATACATCCAAGCTTCATCCTCTATAACATGTTATGAAACAATGGAAGAATGTAAGTACAAAATTCAAGTGTGGAGTCTCATTGCAAAATATCCTGGTTAAGGAAAACCAACAAAGTGGTAAAGAAAATTTTTAACAATTTCTACCTCCAATCTTAAGTTGCTGTGATATTTTCACTGATACTGGTACAAAGAGTGGAGTGTTATGGTATAGATATCTTTAGTACAATAACATTGGTTTGATTTCTGGCTGTGTTTCAGTGAACTCATGTAAACGAGGAGAAAATATTCTCTTTCTGATAAGAAAATTAGTTGCTGAAGACGAAGGACGAACCAAAATGTTTCCGGAAGGTTAAGGAGGGTTTTTTCTTTAAACTCTATTTTTATTGAAAGTGATTTAAGTAAATGGTGATGCAAATTGCCAAATTTTGAAATTTTATATTTTGGGAAAATGACACTGGTTAAGACAAATTGGTTTGCTAGTCCTTCCAGCAAAACAATGTCTTAATAAGCAAACTTTTTCTCTTGTTTGCGCATTTCCTCATGTACATAAAGGTGTGAAATTTCATTCTTGATCATTGATGTGCAAATTTAACAGTACCTGTAGCCCACCCTGATAAATTAGTTGGTTGATCCAAGAACTATGTACTTTTCTATTCTTGAATTCAATTAGATACACCATTAAGTTTTATAAAACTTTTTACGATTTGAAGTTTGCTTTACCTCGTACCTATTCAAGTTGAAGAGCTTCTCATTTGTCATGGAAAATATACCAATAGATTGTGGGATTTCTCTTCTCGAACTCCATGAAGGTACGTAAGCTGTTTATTTACTTGATTTCATTGTCATTAAATATAATGAATATTACTATCAGTTATTGAGCTATTCACAACATAACACTTCTTTTTATGTTATAATTTAAAAGTGCTCCTCAAGAACATACTTTAAAGCACAAGCCTTTATGTCAGTATGATGGAAAAAATGTCTTTAGAATTTTGAGAACTCAAAATCTAGATTGTCTTTTTTAGGTCTAAAATATCATAAAGGCCTTGTTTAGCCCAAGTTTAGGTTGACAGTTTGATCATTTAAAATAAAGGAAAATGATAAAAAAATCCATGACGTTTTGTGGTTTGCAATTTTTAAAAAAGTGTAAGTGATACTTAAATATTGATGTAAAAGCAGTCGCATTCTGTAACGGGGAAAAGGTTAGTTTCTGACATTGATTCTCTTGATTTACAAACCTTTTTTTCGTGAAATTTAATGCATTTAAAGATAATTTAATTGCTGAAACATAAAGTACAAAACAAACCCGTATAAAATCACTCATAAAGCTTTGAATTTACATAACTTGTTTATGATATTTTGATGATGATGCATTGTCAAATTTGGCTTTTGTCTCAAAAAGATCTTTAAGTAATATTTCATTAAAAGTATCACAAGTTAAAAACAGTTCCATATTATATAATATATATTATGGCGTTTACGCAAATGTGGTCAGCTTTGATTATATTTAGGGTTTTCATGAATAGGAACCAACACTATGCGTTGTTTTTTAGTGATTTGATTCGGACAGGTTTTTTTGTTATAAGAAGTGTGAAAGAATTTCGCAACACGCAGAAGAATATCATTGGAGGAAAACAAAGAGTGTGAAGGTAAGAAAGTAAATGGGAGGCCATAACAAATGGCAGAAGTCAAGACCAAAGAAATGAAACTCTTTTGAAACCTAATAAAGAGAGCGGGTGGCCTTGGCACAAGGTATTAAAATATCACTCCTCCAAATTCAAAAATACTACCAATCACCTGAAGTTTTTAAAAAATATTATTTATCCCTTTTGATTTTCGTTTAGTCCTAAGTAACGATGGCATTTTCTTTTGTTAATATATTAAATAGGAAAATAACAACCTTAGCAGTCAAAATACCCAGCAAAATCCAGTACTTTAAAGAAAAAAAAGTACAATTTTGGAAGAGCAAGTGTTTTCCCTCTTTTAATGTGCATTTGTGCACGTAAGCATCAGGTAGATGTCTTTGTGGAAGTGTGATTGAATTAGAACAAATTTAGAGAGGTAAATAAGCGTACATATTAACAAACCATACAATTGATGACAAACACAAATTGATAAATAACTTAATTAATACACAAATACATACACATATAAGTAAACAGCTCTGTAGAGTTTACTACTCCATCTATCCATCTATATATCTATCCATCTATATATCCATCCATCTATATATCCATCTATCTATATATCCATCTATCTATCCATCTATCTACCTAGAGAGAGAGAGAGAGAGAGAGAGAGAGAGAGAGAGAGAGAGAAGGGGGAGAGAAAAAAAGAAAAGAGAGAAAGAGAAAAATAACTCTTGTCAATACAAATCCAATTTCAGATAATGTTATTATGTTTTTAAACCTTTGTAAATGTATGACAGTTTGTTGTCATAATCATTAATATTTCTAGTACACTTGTCAAGTCACTTGTAAACAACTCTTTTGTGTGCTCTTTTTTCAAAAAAGTGATTTTAGAAAAAGTGAAGTGTTTTTACTAATAGCATTTCTACAATACTGTAGGGCATATTGCCTTTCACCGAAATAAATTTATGGAAGACCAGAACGGAGGCTGCAGAATACAGAAAAGGTGGAAATAAATCTATTAATGCAAGGCGAAAAGCACAAAACACGCTATGCGTCCCTCAGACACTTCTCCAGTAAGGAACTTTTTCTGCGTCAACTGAACACCCATTCCCATGAAAAGGATTTAAAAATCAAGGAACGAACAAGAGGAACAAAGGGGCTAATTTTATCTTAATGAAAATACTGATAAGTGGTACAATGAAATGTACCAAAGAACACCCGGGAGCTAAAACTTGGCTGGTGCAATCCTTTATAAAAAGTGGTACTCAGTCTTGTTCTTAAATTCACTGAGAAAGGAGTGTAAATTTGTGTCAATTTTCCTGGGGCCTGATATTTTCAAAAATATGTTAGTTTCATTTCAAACCCAATTATATCTAATCTCTATAAAATGCATAGAACTGAAAATGTTAAATTTTACATGATCAGGAATTGTGCAAAGTCTCACCTGGACAATAGCATATCATGTAGTTTAACTCATGCATTCTAATCATCACTATTCGTTGTCCTAGACTGAGATATTTTTATTAAATTTCAGGGTTATTTTTGCAAACATAGCTTTCCTCTAATTTTCACCATGAATTCCAAAATGGTAACCAGTAATAGAACAGAGCATTGTTCTTCTCCCTCTCCTTAATTTTTTGATACCATGACACAAGTTTCAAATATATCTTTTACTGAAACTTATACAGTAGATAGAAAATCACAGCATCCATTCTTTAGCTGCAGTTGATATTCCTTCCGATTGTGACTTAATGTTCACCAACTTTCGTACAGTGAAAGATGATGCCTTCTGTTGATGCTCTCGCAGAGTAAACTTGGATTTTTCACTGATTTTGAATTTTAAAGTGTTTTGTAACATAATATACTCAACTGAAGTTAAATTGTTTTGGTTCTCTTTGCTTCCATCTTTTCCTCTTTAAAGTTTCAATATTATATTATATTATATTATATTATATTATATTATATTATATTATATTATATTATATTATATTATATTATATTATATTATATTATATTATATTATATTATATTATATTACATTATATTATATTATATTATATTATATTATATTATATTATATTATTTTTTATAACTTTTAAACTTGTGCTTAGTTAGCATGCAGTAATGATGCTGTCCAATGTATTATTAGGAAAAGTGTTGCTAAAAAAAGCTATTTTGTATGGTGTTTGCAAGTAAAATCATAATATCAGCATATTTAAAATTACCAATGTACACCCTTAGATTTTTCTTTCGGTACACGTTTATGATCTGAAGCCACTTTCTTTCATTTACCCCAGGGTAAATCTTGGTATGAAACTCGCAACAATGAAAAACAAGCGTGTCAGTCTTTCACCTTGAACCACATACAATTCATAAACCATTCTTCGGACCGAAAAGATTTATGACAGATAATTATTGTTTAGGTAATAAACTCAAAATATATAGAACGCTAACGTATTACATTTTTCAAATAAGTGAAAATTGTATGCATAAAGTTCAGATACAAAACGCTGTCATGGAGGACGTTTTTGAGGTTTTGTAAAAAAATTGAATTCCGAATGTCACCCAGCATTTAAGCAACTGATTGTATGTTTGACAAAGTAAAAGGTATTTATTACCACATGATACAGTAAAAGGGAAAATTAAGAAAGAAAATTCTTCTCATTGAAGTCAGCTGAAGGGTTCAAATAAGACCCTTTGAAGGCAATTTGAAAACTATGATATATATAATATATATACATATTTATTTATTTATATATAATTAAACAAACAATCGAAAATAATAGAGTTCTTCTGTAACCATTTATAGTGCTCGATGGAAATCCAGAGCGAACCCTCATCAGCTATACTCTGAGTATAGCTGATGAGGGTAAGACACGAAACTTTAAGTTCTATACAGACGTTATGAGTTTTCTCTTTTACCTTATATATATATATATATATATATATATATATATATATATATATATATATTAGATCAGACAAAAAGTATTATTAAATAGATTATTTTTATAAAGAATTTTTGTTGCAGATTACGCCCTTTCTTATTCTTCTTCAATCTAGTATATTTATAAATATACAATAACCTCAAATAATAAGGTTCAAACTTAAAAATCGCTTTAAAACCTAACGACTATTTCCAATCAAGTCAAGCTTGTGCCAAATATTGTTGTTTTTTTCCTTTTGTCGTCCAGATTCAGGCTTCTGTCTCATATCTAAAGTGTGACTTTCTTCATACCTCATTTTTTAATTGTTTTCTCAACCAAAATTTGCAAAATTTAATTTCTTATCTTACCACAAATTTTTAAATTCAGTCCTTACGGATGATTTTTCATTTCCAAAAATTGCTACTGATGTGGTTATGATTTCTGGCCTTTCTATCTGAGGACCTTTCATTTCTTACCTTAAGGCCTATGCGCTCTCCATTCTTCACCAGCCGGTCAGTCCTTTGCTGGATATGCTGTTTTTCGTTGCGAACTTCCACCTGATGCTATTCTCTCCATTTTCCGCAGACCTTCACATGATCCAGTCAATGACGAGTAAGAACAGGAAGCCAGAGACATGTTGCACCCCTGTTTCATCCCAGTCTTGATCTTGAACCAGTCTGTAGTGCCCTTCTTGTTAATGATTGCGTTTTCAAAGTTGTTATATAGGGCTTTCACTACTGCGATGATCTTTCTGGGTATGTTGTACATCTTCATTATAGTCCAAAGGCTTTCTCTGTGTACTGAGTCGAAAGTTTTTTCAAAGTCGACAAAGTTGAAATACAGTGGGGCTTGCCATTCGTTGAGTGTCTCATTCGTGTTTTTCAGAATGAAGATTCGGCCAGTGGTACCTCTCCCTGTTTTTTAGCTTGCCTATTCCTTCTGTCTCCTGTTTACACCACTCTTAATCCTGTCGACTAGGGTCTGACCTAGTATTTTTCTAACAATAGGGAACAGAGTAATGCCACACCAGTTCTTACAGTTCTTCAGGTCTCCCTTCTTTGGCAGTTTGACTATGAGGCATCTCCTCCATCTTCTTAGTATCCTCTCCGGTCTCCGGATCTCATCTAAGACCTGTTTTAGCTTCCCTGCTGTGAATTCTGTCTGCTTTCAATAGCTCCACCTGTAGGAGATCTTTCCCAGCCGCTTTGCCATTCTTCAGCTTTTTTATGGCGTTTCAGCCTTCTACAATTGTGGGTGGGTCTGTTCCGATGTCAGCGATCTCATATTCTTCCTTGTCTTCCTCTTTTACGGGTTTCTCAATGCTTCACCGTCGTTTTCTCCTGTCTTCACTGTTGGTGATGATGTTCCATTCTCATCTTTGATGGTAGCACTTTGTTGTGGTCTTTTGGTACAAAGTATTTTAGTCAGACCATACAAAGTCTTCATGTGCTGATATTTTGCTGCCTCCTCTGCTTCTTTAGGGATACTCTCCAGCTATATTCTCTTATCTTTTTTGGCCTGTCTCTTCACTTCTTTGTCTTTTTCTTTGTATTCTGTGCTGTTTCCCTTCCTTAGACTCTCTGATATAGTTTCTTTGATCTTGAGGTTCATCGCTCTCCTCTGGTCGATACGTTTCCAGGCTTCCTAACTGATTCAGGGTTTGGCTTTGTTCATTCTTTGGTACTCTCTTCAGTTTTTATCTGATGGGGATCTTCACCGGGTAATGGTCGCTGCCTAAATCTGCACACCCGTAAGCTCTGGTGTATAGGATTGATGATCTGAATTTTCTCCGCATTAGAGTGTGGTTGATCTGGTTGATTGTGTTACCGCCTGGTGACAGCCATGTCAGTTTGTAGATATTCTTGTTTGGGAAGAGTGTTTATATGATGACTAGCTCATTCAAGGTGCACAATTCACAGTCTTACGCCATTCTCATTCTGTTCTCCTGCACCGTGAGTTTCTATCACTTTATAATGGGGCTCTGGGTCACTACCGACTTTAGCATTGAAGTCTCCTGTTATGACTAGCATGTCATGTTTATGTGTTTGTTTCACAGGCTCATGAAAGTTGTCTTTGTCAGCGTCATAAGCCTCATTGGTTGATGAGTACTCATGTATAACTGTCAGCTTGATGTCTTTGGAAAAGGGTCTTGTTTTTATAATCCTCTCGCTAACTGGCGACCAGTCTATGAGTGCTGCAGTTGCACTTTTGAACATCATGATGGCAACTCCAAACATGTGGACATCATCATCTCTACCTGAGTACAGGACGGTCTTGCCAGTAGTGAGCTTTTTTCTTGCCAGAAGCAGTCACTCTGCTCTCACTGATCTCCAGTATTTTGATCTGTGCTTTATGTAGATGTCTCCCTGGCGATCTGAGCGGTTTTTCCAATGACGTACATAGTTCTGACATTCCAGTTACCAATAGTGAATTTGGTCCTTGGGTTGACAAGTAGTGTAATCAGCTCTTGAGCTTCCTCTCGGCTTTCACTCAAGGGAATCATGTTTTTTGCCTTTTCGAGGTCAGGAACCATTGCCTCTCCAAGGGGTTGTGGATTCGTTTGAGTGCTTGTGGTTTCTGCAATAAGCCTTTTTTTCGGGATCGAGTGATTGGCCCAAAGCCCAACCTTCAAGACTGAAGCGGGATGAGTTTCTGTTGGGGTTTCTTTCCTTACACTATTGCAGTGCTGCAAACGATCATGAGCTCTATCTGCCCTGGTTTGGAATCAGAGTTTTCCATCCCCTAGGAGGTTTTATGGCTCTCCGGCCGGACCAATCTAGTCTGTGACTCCTCTTGAGCGAGGGTGTCGAGAACTAGTTTTGATATCGCACCGGGTACTCGCGCCCGTGCCGCTTTTGTTATGACAAAGGTCATGTCCACCCTGCCCCATGTTCAGAAAGAACACACATATTAAGGTGGCGTGAAGATGCGACTACGGAGTTCACTCTAATCTTAGGGATGCACTAAGGCAACCTATGATGAGAGATCTTAGCAGAGCGATGGGGTAAAGGAACATACACTAATTCCAAAGGAACTACGAAAATAAAAAACCCAGTTTAATTCTTTTAATTTTCAACATGAAAAATAAATGACAAATTAAATTGTTTTACTGTAATTCTGATGGTTACAAGTTCGGATTTGCGTATCTTTGATAATACCTGTAATTTTTTCTGGGAAAATTCAAAGTGTTCGTGGTGTACTGAATGTGGTTTCAGAAACGTGAATGATATTCTGAAAGAGTTACAACTAGTTATAACAGGAATTATTTTGTGTACAAGGTAATGGTCAATTGATCTGATCAATTAGATTTGCAGACGAAAAGCAATCAAGACGAGCTGCAGATTTTAGATTTAATCTACAGGGTGTAGAAAAGTACGTCCAAGCGGAAAATATGAATAAAAAAAGGTATAAGATTATAAACGACAGCTCAATCAAAAGCATACAGATAAATGTATGATAACTAAAGTAGATCAAATACTTTAGTAGCAAGAACACTGAAGATACAAGCTCCTCAAAAAGATGAAAGTGTATAAATTTCCATGGTAAAAGAGCCTTTGGGCAATGGAAAATTCCGAAATTTAAATATTAACCTCAATCAAAATTAATATCGCCAAAATGCATTCGTTGTGTGAGGCTCTTTTTATTTTTTTAATGTTTAAGAATCGTACAAGGCATAATGTCACTTGGCGTATGGAACTGTGAAAATATGACAAAAAAGTAACAAAAATAATATTCATCCAAGAGATAAGAACTAACCTTAGACTTGAAACCGTTCAGATCAAATGATGTACGAAAGAAGTTAAATTTCAAAACGTTCCATAGTGTTGCAGTCCGAGAGAATAAACACAATGATAAAAAGACTTATTACAATGGGGAAAAACAACTGCATGAGAATTAAGACGGTGAGAGAAACGAGTCACAAGAGATGGAACCAATGCAAGAAGCTCATGAGAACATTTCCCAAGATAACACCTATAAAAAAAGACGAGCCTCTTTCCGTCAATGGCACAAAGGTTGGAGGGAAGCAGCATCCGAGACCATCTTGTACCTCAAATTTGTATAAGATGGCCTTGGGTGTAAGGTAATTGGTAGCACAGTTAAGGAGTAACTAACCCTCTTAGAAACAGACTTTTTGATAAATGACAAACCGAGCACCCTCATGGCTGAACATTCTTCAAGAGGAAAAGCAACCTCACTTGCGTTAAAAATCGGAATGATATTCCATGGATACTGGAGGTATCAACAAGCTGGAGAACTGTTTGTAGTAGCTTCGAAGAGCAGAGTTTCATCATCTGGACAGAAGGATAAGAAAATGATTTAGTGTTGAGGAGAGTAAAAGTGTAACGATCCTTTATCAAATCTGAAGAAAGGAGAAATATTCCCGCTTATAATATAAAAGCCAGTCTAAAAATAATGTCAGTTATCACAGTTTTTGAAGGAAGATGAAAGCACGTTAAACAAGAGGAAATAAAGGAGACGAAATTGAACCTTTTTTGGATGGTAAAGAAAAACGTTTATAACAGTCTGAGCTCAAAAGAGAAAGACCGAGGTCTATAACAAAATATATCATAAATAGAATATTCAATTAAAAGCTAAAACGTTACTCAGCCTAGGTGTCAGATAGTCAGGAACGAACCTTTCTTTTTGGTTCTCAAAACAATTAAAGGAATACATTACTATGAGCAAGAATTCTAGTTTTCAGCTGCTGTCAAATGCATTTTAAATCATCAAGCTTGTGGTTGTTATGTGATCCTTTGTTCCATCCCATAGTTGCCTGGCTTTACACATTATCCCATTATCTCTTAGTTAAAATATCAGTGCTGCCTGTCACCTTTAATTACCATGGATTCTTCTCTTTTTATCGAAATATTTATCGACACCGGAATTCATTATAAAACATCTCTGCCACGTGATACAGCGCAATACTCTATGTAAAATTGTGCTGAACAAAAAAAGTAAAGAGAAATATCCTAAAATTATTGCGTTATGGTAAGAATGGGAAATATAACCAGATACATTGTGTTTTATTGATAGTGGGAGGTGTTCTGTCACTTCAAAGACCCTATAAAATTGTTAAAATCAGGTTTATGTCTCAACAGAATCCGAGCACCTTTAGGGAGTTCCATGCAACAAATAACATTGTGCAAAAGAAAAACTCAGTTGAATCAAACAGAAAGTGTTCTTTGTAACATGGATTCTTCTATTTTTTTCGAAGTATTTATCGACACCGGCATTCATTAAAAAAATATCTTGTTAGTGATGGTGGATAGCACTGTAGATTTCGTTAAAAATCTTGACCTAGACTCCGGTGTTAAATGGATTGAAAACAAAGAAGTAGTTAACCCTAAAACCATAACTAAACCATAATTGCATTTAAAACAGAAAAAATCGATTATAGATCGGCCCGACCTTTCCTTTCTCGGTGATGAATAAATGAAAAAAGTTGTGTCCAGCTGGAAGGGTTAATTTTTAACCACTGAGACATAGTAATTTCCTAAAAAATTGACATTATTAAATGTAAAGCATATAAATAGTTTAAGGTAAATACATAAAGAAAATCGGACTTGCAGCTTAACTTTGTGATTCATAATAAAGTACTTAATTGGGGGACTTTTGAGGTTTTTTTCTTTTCTTTAGTACAAAATTTTGGCTCAGTCTTCAAATGTTAGTTTTAACAAGGTCAAAGTTACAGCGGTCTGATTTTTTTTCCTAATTTTTAACGTCCTTTTTCCCAGCTACTCAGCTTGGAACCTTCTTCGGGGGCATCTATTTAACCAAAGGAAACGTTCCTGGGCGAATGCCCATTCCTGATGCAAACCAATAAAGTTTTTAACTTTTTGCCCGCTTGGCATTTAGAACCCATTGTGTTACATTGCACTAAGGACCAAGGAATGAGTCTTCTCTTTCATCAAAATACCCAACCGGTATGAATACAATCCTATTAAAAAATGCTCATTACTCAGATTCTTATTGATAAACCCACACAGGAAATTAGATATGGTGTGTGGTCAAGTTTCACAAGGTACGAGATCTTTGCCTGGATCATTGCCAACATCTCAAGCTCAGTATACATTCCAAAAGAAGTTAAACAAAGTTCGAATATACGAAATGTTGATTTCAAACACTCCACTTGTCACGGAACGAAAGAGAAGAAAAAAGAGAAATTTACTCTTGTAATAGTTATTTCAAAAGAAATGGAGTGTACAAGAAATGGTATTAAAATAAAACTGAAAACCCTCAAATCAAAAGGCAGGGCCTGTCTACAGATTTCTATTTTATTTCAGGTGTTTTTTAGGGATCAATAATTATATTAATCATAAAATTTTGTTGGATGTATATACATTACCACTGAGTGTGACTATAAGAATTTTTTCTTCCGTCTGTTGTATCAAACTCTAATGCCTGACTGAGAAAGAATTATATGTCAAGAAAGTATACATGCAGCTTGTTTTGTCTGGATTTCAAGAATAATTCATAAAAAACGTAAGGAAAGTGATCAAGTTCTTTGCAACAGTAGTAACGGAAACAACGGATAGGCTATGAAAGTCATGTCTTTTCCATATACAAAAGTATCCATACATCTGGTTATTGTTTCATTTGAGCGTCATTTTAGCATGTTTGTCCATTACCTAAAAACTAATCTGCAAAAAATGTAAAAGGATGCAATATTTATTTGGGGGTTCATACTTTTTTCTGATGCCTTTATATCGAAGTATAAAAAAAATATTATTTCATTGAAGTCCTTTTTCCTTGAGAAAAAACCCAGTTATGTTAACAAGTGACCAGAAGGATAATTCTATTTGATTAAGTAAACTCTACCTTACTTTTCAAATTTGTAATTGAAATGTCATAACTATACTTTGAAATAATTAGTATTATGTATGTTGCTGTCTAGCTATTTTCCGTGACAAAAATTATAAAAGCATTACTTCAGAAATAAACTCTTAGTTTCCTGAACAGATCTCCACTTTTATCAGAGTTTAATATTTTATTCCACTAGTGTGAGTAATTTTAAACACGATCCATTTATAATGTACTAAATAAGGCGGATTGTATAGAAGCTGTTTCAATAAATGCTAATCAAAAATTGTAAGATATAAAGGTTTCTAGTGTATTCAGTAATTACATAATGCAAACATTATTGTGGTCAATATTCAATATTTGTGGACCCAACATAATGCTTTTATTCTAAAGTAACAGTTTGCTGGTAAAGTTTATCCAAATATTTCTGTCAGAATGAGTATTTGGACGTCACTCCGTTTCCTATAGTTTACAATATAAATTTTATCTATCAATGATGTTTGTATATCCCAGTATTTTTCACTGGTGCATACCTAGTCATTAGAATCAAATTGACGAAAATAATACGAGATAAAAAATTGTAAAAATGCTGATTTACTTTACTCTTGGCGTTTAAAAGTGATGGTTTGTATCCTATGTTATTACTTGAAGATTTACTTTAACAATTGAAGTTTAAATGGAGGCCAACATATATACAATATGTAATATGTATAAAATATATTATGTACAACATATAATATATTTGGACCCTACTTTAAGTACCGTCCAACGAACTTAATGTTTCACTCGACATTTTGAAACATTGTCGAGAGACATCTAGAGCAACCTCGAGCCCTGTGAGTCCAAACAGACAACTTTGCACTCGACTTTTGTGCTGGCTGCTGCCTCCTCTTTCTTCAACTACAATTCCACGCGTTCAACCGCCCATTTAGCTGTTACAGGAACACAATACGAGTGTTTCTTTTTTTTATATTGACACAAATAGAAGGATACTTCATTTTGATGTGTAAAATATAGCCTTTTAAGTATCATAAAAAATGAACATCTTTCCAAATTACAAGAAAATATATAACTATAGACATGGTCATCCATGACACGTAGATGAGAACTTATTTAGCATAATTGCTTACCGTTGACATTTGTTTCACACTAATCTACAAAAAACGTCACCATGGCAATGCAAACTCTCCACAATTACTGATGGAAAAGCAAAACAAAAGTGATTTACAATCTTGCCACAATGACTGACAGTGAAAAAAACTACTGGTGAATTTATCCCGGGTTTTTGACAAAATAGAGCGGTTCCTCTAAGGCACTAGCCTTAGAGACACCTTCAAAGAGACACCTCACGGGAAGAAGTGCAAAGGAACTGAGAAATTTTTAACGAGCAGATCTGCAAAGAAAAAGTTATCCTTTGGAAAGGTGACAAGGTGACGTTGTTCAAGAATCGCTTGCCTTTTTGAAATTTAATAAGATTATTAGCATTGTAGAAAAATGAAAAATTCATTTCCACCGAAATGGATTTGAACCAGTATCTATGGCTACCAAGGCTACATGCTCAACTATCGACGGCTGCCCTTTACCAGATTATTTTTCCAATGCCGTTCACTTAAGCTCGCCTTTCTTTCTCCATATCTCTATCGCTGGAAATCACATCCCATTCACGCACACCAGTATCTACGGCTAGGCAGGTCCACAGAATAAAGTGAAAGGTTTGGTTACAAAAAAGATATGTTTATTCTCTTCCTGATTTCATGATATTTTAGGACATCAATACAAGTGCTTAGCAGATCATGGTTTTTTGATGAAGTTTTTTTGATACTGTAGGTGCAGCACTTGATTTATGTATCCATATCTCAAGACTGCATAAATCAAAAACTGATGTTTAACTTCTTAGGAAGCTCTCTTCTATAATGTCGAA
Organism: Morbakka virulenta; assembly: GCA_003991215.1. NCBI lineage: Eukaryota > Metazoa > Cnidaria > Cubozoa > Carybdeida > Carukiidae > Morbakka > Morbakka virulenta. The sequence continues at coordinate 4,869,790 of RDPX01000011.1, read as the reverse complement.
GTGGCCCTTATTTTTTTCTGGCTGACTTGCAGTTTGTAGGAATTGAAAATGTTCCTATAGTATCCAAGCAGGGATCTACAGCTCACAAGTATCTGCCCAGACTTTTTCTTCCTTATTTTATTATCCTCTTGACCAAGGCTGAAACGTGAAATTAAAAGCTAAGTATTGATCTTATCGATTGGTGTAAGAAACTCAGTTGAAACTTTCCGTTAAGCTTTTTCATTTCCATTCTTCAAATGATGTGCCTTGTAACAGATTTACCAGGGGAAAATTGTAACTTGTATACCTCAATAGGATTGACAGGCTTTTTCCTACGTCCACTTTTTGGCATGAATAGCAACTTTTTCTCTCTTTGCTTTATTCCTCTCACGTAACTAGTCTATTTGGTCGTTTATGTCAATATCTTTTACATTTTTTTTCTAAGTGTACTCGTTTACCTCAAACCCTTTCTTTTTTATGTGATCAGTCTTAAAACGATTTCTTTTTATATTTAGAAAATTTGCTGGAGAATTTTTTTGAAAAGTTAAGATATCCAAAAATTGAATTTTGATTTCAGCACAATCTTCCACTTTAATTCAACTCTATGCCAAGCCTATTAAACTAAAGATGGTTTATTTCCTTTAATAAGAGAGAGAAGAAGGACGTTTTTGAGGCTAAAAACTATACAGGAAATAAAGACACTACGTGTATGGAACTGTGACAAAGAGACAAGACAGGAAGGTAAGACCAAGAGAAAAGAGTTTACCTTAAACATAAAAACATTCAAGTCATATGAAAAAGGAAAGCAATCAGAAGACAAAGAGTTCAACGATTTAGCCGTATGAGGAATGAAAACTGTATTCAAAGAAATAATTATTGCAAAGGGAGCAAAAGCTGTATAAGGATCATACAAGACGCAGCAAGGTGCAGCAAGAAAAGTTTATCAGAACACTTCCGACGGTAATAACCATAGAATAGACTAAGGCAGGCAAACTTTTGGTCGATAAGAAAAAGATTGAGGAGTAGCAGCAAGATTTGGACCTATCAAATAAAAAACCCGTTTCTGAACTCGATCAAGAACGCCAGGATTCGACAAGGGAGTAGCCATCTAAGGCGTAAAATACTGACCTTTTCAGAAGCAGATTTAGAAATATAGTTTAGTGGCCAATAGGTTTTAGAGCCCATGTTCTTTTACATAATATAAAGTAGCTTAATATTTTATATTTTTTACTTTTCAAACAATTATTTTTCTGACAGTTCTAGTGGACTACATGCCATGGATTACCTTCATTGACATCTTTTCTTCTAGTTTTGCGGTGGGTTTTCCAGATTGTTTCTTTCTTGGATCATGCCTTTTCAAAAGAATACATAAATAAATTTTCTCTAAAATAAAAAAAATCAAACAAAGGAGCTTCCCTCGTATTCAAAATCTTATAATCGTCCGATTTTACATACCAATCAGATACTATACCACCAGCTAAGAAAATGTAGCATTTCGATTAGTCTTTTCTTAAAGGATCATTAAAACTCTATACATCAATGTTATCAGTGTAACTTTCATTATAAATGTAATATTTGTTAAAAAAGAAAGAAATTAAAAGATCAAGCGAAACGAAATAGCGGATAAATTCATCACATTTGCAAAAAAATAGATTCTTTTTTTTTTGTATAATTGCTGAGTCCCGATGTCGTTATACTTTGGACCATTTTAGGCTCGAGTGTTCTTAATGTTGTTTTCCAACGACAAATCTAAACATTGATTTTTACAACTACAATTACATACTATAAATTACCTCTAAGATCATTAAATTACAGTTTTAAATTACATTTTTAGTAGCACGCTTGATCAGCTGATGAAATATGAGAATAAAGGAAAAGGATTACCAAAAATACCGTGTTACTTTACAGTATAAACGATTAGTATAGTGGCTATAACGAACCCATCATCATAACAAATTGTCAAATTATCAATAAAAATAACAACCATGGATCCGTTATATCTCCGACCTATCTCTTATGAAAATATTTAATTTAAACTTCAATCAGGTTACCAATCTCAAACTTGGTTTCGTGGCACACACTAAAAATTGCCTGCAAGGAGAGCTTAATTGCCTCTATGTCTAGAAAAAAAAAGCAACTTACTGTCGTAGTGTTTAGTTTGAAGCAAATAAAAGTTTTCTTAAATAGTCAGAGCAAGCTGAGAAGGCAGCACTACATCGATCGGAGAAAAAGTTGGAAAAGAGAAACAGTATCGATGAGCATAGCATTCAGCAATTTACACATTTGACATCATTGGGAATTCTGAAATGGGCAATAGCCAGGATAACAAAACTTTCAACTTCACTGTTAATAGTTTGTTGTTGTCTAAATAGCTAAAGGCCCGAGAAAAAATTTCTAAAAGCTGTTGGTTCCGAATATAAGAAAAGCCCAGACGTTTGACAGAATTATGACTTTCCTGGCAATAAGATTACGCAGGATAGAATTAAAGCTTTAGGACATAAAATCATGAAAAAAAGGCTGTGATAACTGTAGCCCTGTACATTAGAAAAAAATCCGTTAAATAATAACTAGTATTCACATTTAGTATGCAACAGCAAACGTAGACATATTATCGTATATAACTGTAACACCAAATAGAATTTGCTAATAAATATACAATAAAGGATGCTTCTTTACTTCCTTCTTTGGAGTCTTGTGCCAACTGGAAACATCAGCTAAAAAAATAGTCTTTATTCTAAATTTTAAAATTTTTATTCACTGGTTTCACACGTATTTGTGTGGCAAACAATAGAGTTTTTAGGATGTGGGGTCGGGGTCTTATCACTTAGCTTCCTAGGTAAAAAACCAAACAAGGTTTTGCACAAGCTAAGCTCTTGTCCACATAGGGCTTTCAAGTATCCTTTTAAAAATTGCTTTCGGATTTATTAGTTTTCCTTCGTTGTGTGTGTAAATGGAAACCAAAAATTAACATAAAACTTCTCCGGAGCTTAAACATGACCAAACAACTTTCTATTGTTCTAACATTTTCAGCAATTTCTGACAACGTCTTTTCCTGTTGTTGTTTTTTTTTTGTCTTTTAAAGTCTTGCAGTAGCACAGTACATAGACAAGGATAATGAGATAAAAATTCCATCAACTTTCCTTTGAAAAGTAATTTTGTTGAAATTCATGTTTGTCTTAGGACCAAAATTGTGGCTCAGATAAAGAAATGAAATTTAGTATCCTTTTTAACGCTTTCTTTCTTCACACAGAAGAAGCGTCTCACTAATTATACGAGCAGCTTCATAAATGGAAAGAATTCTCAAACATGTTTAATATTCGCAAGTTTTTTTGCCACGGATGATAAATTCCCACAAATGGGATACAACAAACGGGACAATTTGCTTAAGCAATTTGGTATTTATTCGTGGTATTGTCTCATCAAGGTGCTCTAGTTTGTGCCTTGCTATAAAGCCACCCCCGTGCCTGCGAACAAAATAAGAACATAAAACACAAATGTTGTAACAAATGCAAATTTATTTTGAAAATACAGGGGACTGTAAGTGCAGGGCACTGCCTCCATGCAAAAGACCAACACATCTAATTGGTTATGGTACAGAAGTAATAACAAAATGTGTTGGTGGTCCAATTTAAAAATTCAATTTCATTGAATAACAACAGAAACATTAAGGCCATAAATTAATAATATTAAGGAATATGACTCTTTTACTCGCTCACTAGTTTAGGATGTAAATTTGATATTAGATGCAAACAATGATTACGCTTTTTATTGCCCTTTGTTCAACATAATCTAGTTTAACTTTATCTAAAAAGTCTACAGCTGTTATCATGAAAGCAACTTTGAATAAAAGCTGACATGAAAGTTCAAATGTATCAAATCATCCAAAATTCTCTTTCATAACTACTAAAATCAATCAGAGACAATTCTATTTAGTTTATGCTAACAAAATAGGTTAGCGTGCTACTCAATTACTTAATCTGCAGTAAAATTCTCCTGTCTCTAGTCCATAATGAGGTTTTTACGCATGAAGCGTTATTAACTAAGGTACTGAACAAATAAATCTGGACTCGTTTATTTTCTTTACCGTCAATGATATTTACCAAATCGCCCACAATTTTTCATTATTTGAACACATTTATTTGCATTGAAGGCGTAAGTGATATTTAAGTATCTACAGAAAATGAAGTGATTACACTTATAGCTGGGATAAAATGGCTGTTAATACTTAACGTTACTGTGGAAAATTAAAACTCTTGATTTTTTATACCGGGTCAATATTGTTTTAATAAGTGGCTTTTAAGGTCGGGGTAGGAGCATCTCAACAATAACAAGTTATTAGTTTGATCAGTTTTATCTTACACAAAAGATAACGTTAAAAATTAGCTTCGAACCAAAACTCATGCACTTTATGTTTGACTTGCATAAATTCAGCTAACGCCCATGACACAATTTGTTAGTGTGTATCTTTATTATGTTTTCGTTATTTATTTATTTATTTATTTCCATGCGGATGATAAATTTACCTGCTTTCACTGCTTCTGTTACCAGTTATGTGATTATTATTGTATTTGAGACTTTTGTTTTTGCATTCCTCTTACCTTTCATACCCTGACCTTCTACGATTCAATGAAATTTCCAGCATTTCTAAATAGTAACTATTAACTAAGCATTTTCTTTAGCAAGGAGTGTAGTTGAAAGGTTTGTTTATGATTTCATTTAACCAGGACATATCTCAGTTACTAGTTTTCTCTAACCATCTTATTTGGGTTGTCGTTGAAAAGGTCATAGTGATTGCCTATGCCTATGAGAATGCATCCAAAATTGACCAGAGACAAAATACTAGAGGCTTAAAAATCCATGGTGATTAGGAAATTTTCTATTAAGTGTATATATGTGTAAAGTAGACAGCATATTAGGGGCTAAAAATCCATCACGATTTGGGAATTTTCTGTTGAGTGTACATGCAGAAAACGGACGGCATATTAAGGGTTAAAAATTCTATCAAGTTTTGGGAATTTTTCATTGAAGGTTCCTAGATTTAGAGAATAGATAGACAATACAATAGAGGTGAACAAATCCATTACTGTTGGGGAATTTTCTGACAACACTGTAGACAGCATGTTAAGAGGTGAATCACTATAGATGGGACGTTACGACGACCGAGGTGAACAAATCCATCATGATTTGGTAATTTGCGACAATACACCCAATTTACTAAACAACAAGGCAAACATGTCAACTTTGAACTTGCAAGATCAATGCAAAAACTTGGCTTTTCACTGAGATTTTTACTAAAAAGAACCTGAGCATGTCATTAAGTATTTTCAAGTGATCACAACCCATTTTATTTGCCCATTTGAAGTAAGCAGGATAATTGATGTTCAGAATAGATTTGCTTTGATGAGCCTGCTCACTCGGAGACGTTCCACACCGGAGTGGACATCAGTTTCCTGATAAAGCAGATACAGCTTTGGACACACTTGAGAGTGACCAACACAGAAAACTCATTAGCTGGTAGTAGCCAGTTTCGTTGTATTTACACCTTGGTTTTTTTACGCAAGAAGCCGGGACCAACACTTAGTACTTAAAGTTTCTTAATTTGGCATGAAAATTTTGCCGTTTTAGTAGTAAACGTTTTCTCTATTGGATTCGTATTTTCGAGACTTAAAATTGTCTTTTCTATTTTCAAGCTGAGAATTTTTTGATAGAAATAAACGCAGGTCGTCACGACAAAAGCCCATAGAGATCTACGTCACAAGTTAAAATCTCTTCCAAACCAAAATTAATAAATTATATCCTATAAAGTCTGTTGACAAAGTAGTTAATTAAAACTCTCTATCCATGGAATAAAATCAATGAACTTTTTTAAAATCTGCAAATTTTATAGTTTCTTAATTTTTCCTAAACTCAGTACTAGATTTTTAAAAATTTCTGACCATCGTATTACTACTTTCATACAAACCGGTTTCCAATAAAAAAAACCTTGTAACTTTCAGTCCCAATAATGTATTGTCATTTGTAAATTATTTATGTGTTGTTTCACCTCCCTAGCTTTGCATCCTAGAAATAATGCTTTTACTTTCAATGTGGATTTTTTTATTGTTTCACTGTTGCTGGGGTTTAATAGTTGCTGGCTTTTGGACGTCCAGCCGCTCTTTAACAAACATTTAAACCCTCATTTGTACCACTTCTAAGTAGTGTAATAAAAATACTGTAAGAATTTAATGTTTTGTACCAAATCGGCTCCTTTAATATTATTTATATTATGCCATATTTGATTCATAGTGAAAAACCGGTATTGGTTCTTACTGCGGCCTCGGAAATTAAAAAATCACAACGTAATGGATGACTTAAAAATCCATGGGTGATTTGTATCGTTGCTCAGTTGTATCTACACAGGATTCTAAAGTCAAATAAGTTCACTGTTACAAATGACGAAGAAATATTAACTTTCTTGAGAGGATGATACTGCTTCCTCGTTTTTACTCAAAGGTATGCTGGGAAAAGGCCATTAATTTTAGTGTTAATTAAATCATTAAGGACTCGTCAACTAAAGAGCAGTTGTTTGCTTCGAGTAATCTTATGATAATGTAGGACGACCTGTTGTCTTCTACTTTATGATTATCGTATAAATTCTTCACTTTTTAAAGTCTTATCTCAGGTATGAAATCAAAAATTGTACTGTTTCTGGCTTCTCCATTACTTAACGACATTTATTTAAAAATTTCAATATCTGAATTGATACTGGAACTATCGATGGATTTACAGAAACCTGTATGTGGAAGATTCAAATAATTCGAGCTATCTTTTTACTGTATCTTTGCATCACTGTTCTTTACTGTTTTCTTTCTCCTCGTTACATCCGTTTTGAAACACATCCAAAGGAATTTCTTTACTACAACCACAGTATCTATTAGTCTGCTTTGTTTAACGTCTCTTTGTCAGTTTAACTCTGATCTGTATCAAACTACAAACAGCTCTTTGAAAATAATTCCTAATTTTAAAGCCATTGAATTCAGTGAGTAATCACTCAGTACACAGAATGCGAAAAGTTTTTCGCCAGACATATAAAAGCGATTGAGTAATTTCTTTATTGTACAAAACATTCGCTCTAGAAGTTATGATTCCTTCAGTGTCCATTTAGAGGTCGTAGGAGAGTATGAGTGCCATTGCCTTTAAATACAATTCCAAGAAATAATTTTTGCATCGATACCCAGTAACTATAGGTATACATATAAAAACAAATAAAACTGGCCTGTCTCAGCTCAAACTTTGAAGCCTTATCTTTTTTGGGGGTGGTGATGGAGGAGACATTTTGTTTATTTTTGCAGCAGCAGTGTAAAGCTTTCGTACTGACATAACCTTTTTTCATCTTGTCCAACAAATGCGCAGAGCTATCTGTGTCCATACAACATAATTGGTATTTCTTCCGTGTCTGTAGGTACTTTGAGATAGAGACAAATACTCCCCAAATTTATTTTGCATTCTATCAAGTTTGATTAATGAGATATGTTTTCGTATAGTTATTATATTTATTTGTCTGAGATTTTTTATTGGTCCGATTATATTTTAGTAAAGTTTTTAGAAGAGAAATACCTGCATCTGTATAATCCTTTTGTTCTATTTCATTGTTAATTGTATTGGCTATGATATCATATATACCTCCATACTTTAGCCATTATCCATGATTTTGTCTATGACACCCACAATTACACACAATTAAACACAATTACACACAATGACACACAATTACACACAATTACACACAATTACTCGTCTTGCGATTTTGAGTCTTTTATTACTTGCTCCTTTGCCACTGGATTCTTAAAGGGATATTTTTTAAACTATAATTCTACACTTTGGAAAGGGTAAAATTTATGATGAAATTTATTATGAAATTTATGATGAAATTTATGATGAAAACTAATTCAGCATTATTTTATGTTTACCTTGTTCTAAAACTACTATTTAATCATCTTCATCAAAAACAAATTTCTTTACTTGTTTTTTTTTGTCATGTTTCGGGTATTTAGTTGCTGCGAACTTAATGGCATCATATTTTGTTTTTTTTATTTTCATCACAAAAGTTATTAATTCTTTTTTTCATAATCTTTTCTCGGCTTTTTCCTAATTTGTTTTGTTATATTGTTTCACTTTTGTTTCAGTAAAACATTTTTTATAATATCTGAAGTATCTTCTATCTGTTATCTTAGATCATGTTTCTGTTTAGAGAGACAGTCTTTCTGAATTATAAAAATGAAATTTTTTCTTGTGTTATACTTTACGTAAAATATATTTGGCAGTTTCCAAGAGAACTTCTGTTAAATGCAACCAACATTTATTATTACGGTTACCAATACTAGTTTTCTTATAAATCAGCGTTTTCTATACGCTTCTCGGAATTGTAAAGAGCCTGTGTTTCCTTATTCGGACCTTTGTAAATTTGTAAGGAGTATTATCTATTTTCCGAATCACAATTATATCACAATAATCACTCTATCATCGAGTACCTCTAAAAGATTGAGCACTTTGGAGTGTTTTCCAGAATTTTTTAGGTATGATAACATAATCTATTTGTTTTTATAAACTGTTACTATTTTATTAGTTTCATCATTCTTTCTCTGTTGACTATATGTTATGTCTTGTGCTCAATACAACTGTTAATAATCAATAGGTCTTGTGAAGAGCAAAAGTCGATTAATTGTTGTCCACTTGTATTCCCCTTACCAGGTGGATATTTCCTCAAACAATTCTCATTGCCATTATCTTTCCCAACATTTGCATTGAAATCTTTTGCTACGAATAATGTGGACGACGCTTGAATTTTCCTGTTATTAATTGCTCAGTTCAGGTTGTTTTAAGATGTCTTGTTCTTGTATATATTTTCTAATATGTTCTTTATGCGGTGCATAAACATTAATAATTACACTTTTTTTCGCACCTTACTTCCCTTCATTTTTGTATCTAACTCAATAACAGAAATTCAATCTGATATACACGAACACTTGCTAACTTTTTTCTTTCATTTACGCGAGATCATTAATCCATACCCGTATTATTGGTTTTTCGAAGGCAGACAAAAAATTCTAAAGTTACTAATATTCAGATTACATCAATTCTCTATTTTAGTTTCTTGCACAAAGCAAATATCTATCTTGTACTTCTTTATGTCTTCCACTAGATCTTCTCGTTTTTCTGTTTGAACAATCCATAGCCATTGAAGGTAGCAATTTCAAATGGTCCTGATATTTCTGATCCGTTTAGTTGCATTCAGGAAACAATCTATATACCATAAACACTATCCTCAATTCGAGGGAATAAGCTAATCAGTTACATCCGCCATTTAAGTTTACCTTTTTTTATCACAAAATTCGGTTAAAATTTTAAAATCATTAAACGTGTATTTATAAATCAACCAAATCAAATGGGTCTTTTTTTTCCAAGAAATTATTCTCCTTGTGAAATCATTTTGTAACTTAACGTACATAAGGTCTTCTGTTGTTATTCCAAAATAAAGTATGACAATTATACATTTTAGGGCTAGAAATACATGCATCCATCTGCAATTGCAATACCAAAAATATTATGAATTAAGTTGACCTTGGGAATTTGTAGTGACCAAAGTGGCTAATCCAATTCTTTTCATTATTTTCCATTATACTAGTAAAGGTTACCAAACAAAGTTGTTGCCATATTAATTGTTCATCATTAAGTGCTTTCTCTTTAATGAAAATTCTTCAATAAATCTAAAAAAACTAGTTTTCAGTAGGACATAAATACATTTATTTTGCAAATAGAAGGTTTGAAGAATACATAGATTTTTTATTAAAGTAAAAAATATCAGAATAGTGTCTTTTCTGTCAGGTGACTATCCTCTTCCATAAAGTTCGTACCAGAAGCGTTATTGATGTCAATTTAGCTGAGAGTTGCGTTGAACTCCACTTATTACTTTTTGAGCCCATATCTGTAATTCGGTGGTAAGAAGGGTGAATTTATATATTATTGTAGGATGTGGAATGGGGAGTGGTCGCGATAAAATTCTGTCTTGCAGATTACCTGCTCTTGTTAAAAGCTAAGGTGACAGCTCGCCATCGAGATAATACGGAAATATATTTTTGAAATAAGCAGGACCGATATAACTGAGAAAATGATGGAAAATTGACAGGATTTGAGGCAAGCACTTTTTTACTGACAAATCTTCTACAAGTTTGGAAAGTTTTAATGATGACTGAATTCCAACATTGAACTACGGGCATTGAAAAGTAATTTAGAGCTAGTGAAATAGAACACCAACATGAAAAGGGAGAATACACCCATGGCAGAGGTAAAGGAAGGTTTGAAAGTCAACAGAAAGAAACCACTCAAAAGTTAAAATGCTCAATGGGTTCGGGCAGCCAATACAAACAATTATTTTAAAATAAATTTAAATCAAAAGTAGTTTGTGAAGACCCAGACCATTCTTGTAGAACAGCAACAACCAGTAGATAGTTTGACAGGAAAACAAATTTGAAAAAGAGATAAAATTGATTATTTCATGAAGCAAATACCACAATTTCTACTGTTTTTGAATAGAACTAATTTATTAATGATGATGCAAAAGTGAGATTTAATACTGGGTTACTATGTTATGTTATTCTAATTAAATAAACGCTCAGTGGTACAAAGCTTGAATATCTATTAAAATCACGTCCATGTTCGTTGATGGCTTTTTCGCTGGCACTGGACACTGGACCAGGGCCCCAGAATAAGAAAACATAAGATATTCTACTAACAATAATCGATTTTATCTCAGCACATATTGCAGAAAGATCACAAAATCTAGGTAACGTTTAAGAGTTTATAATCCTTTTAATGGAGCTACTAAACGTGCCATAATAATAACGTGTATATATAGTTTTGACATTTTTTATCACAAGTTTCAAAAATATTCTTTTTGTGGATGACAGCTATGTATATCAAACATTCAAAATTGATATCTTAATCAAACAGAGTCTTATGAAAGGCAAAAAACATATGGTTTTAGCACACCTTTCCCCGGAAAAATAAAATTCATCATTGATTGCTTTAAGCTCAACATGGACCCGCCATGAGCCTTACGAGTCAGAGCGTGCAAACGTTCGTCCTATAAACACCATAATACAGTAAACATATTGGTTTGTCATTTTAGTTAGCTTGTTAAGCTCAAACTCACGTACATTCCACCACTGATAAATTTGCCTATTTCATGATGATGTACACTAACATGGGGTCAGCCTCGCTTGCAACTCGTTCTTTAGGTTACGTAAAATTAACCTTTTATTAGCGTAAGAGAGACTGCACTGTCAAGTTTTATTTCACACGGTAAAAATAAAATACTTATATTTCTTAGATCCTTCTAACTCTAGCGTTTTTTCAAAAATTCTGTTTTACACGTTTTCAAATACAAGGGCCGATTACTATTGACAAGAAAGGTAAACACCTTTCTTGTCAATTTTATTTCCCTTTTTAACTTCTCTAAATAATTTTGGTGCTACCTTAGGAAAAACTGGAATGTTGGCACCATCCTTTTAGTTATGATCGCCGTACACAAGTTGTTTTTCTTACTCGATTCATATAAATTTTCGCAATTGACTTGTTCTTATGTCACAACTCACGACATTCTACCAAAAATGAGGTGGAAAAATCAAAGTGAGGTAAGCAAATTTGCCAAATATTTGTCATATCACGATACGTGCCAGTGCTTACCAATAATTAATCAATGAAGAAAAGTAGAATGACTTTTGACTGAATAAATGTTTGGGTTCATTATTTTAAAAAGTGATATTTGATTTGTCTTCTCTCCAAGATACGCTGACAGCTGAAGTAATAAACACCAAAATGTTCACAACATGTACACAACATATTAAAACCTTGATGTACTTTGAAACCTTGGTTCAAGGTTCAATGAATTGGATATTGGAAGAAGGCTAATCAGCCAACACCTTATGATAAATTTGGCAACGAGAATTTTGTTGATTGACAATGTCAATATTAAGCTTCAGGCTCGCTGATGATTTCAACAGACCAGGACGTGTTAATGTCAAATGGAATTTATTCTGCACCGAAATATTGGGACATGAAATTTGAAAAAAAACTCAAATGATGATCAAAGGCTGAGAAAAAATTCTCCAGTGTTAAATGTTATCTTTATTACTTCTATCTCAGTACAAAGTATTTCTTTTGAAACAGACATCAACTTGAAAATCTGTATCCTTTAAAAACTGATTATACCAAGATTAAAATTTGGTGTCTGCTACTTTAAGCAGCAAGTATTTTACTTACAATAAGGGGTGGAGGTTGAATATTTTTTAAATTGGAAGGTCCCTTTTTAGGACAATTTCTACTAAGACTATATACACCTGAACCCTGCAAAATCATAAAAAATAGCATACATATTTGTCAGCCCAAAATTTGAAGTCATGTTGCTGTGCGCTGTTTGCATAACAGAAGTTATTTCTATTAAAACCCTTTTTATTTACGGGCTGATAAAAAATTCATCCTGATTAAAAAAATTCTATTTGTTCCCTGATGATTGTTAATGTATCCTGCAAAAGCCTTAAAACTAAACAAGGGACTAATGATGTTCCTTCAGGCCGATTTTTGTACATCCTGTCACAACTTGACCTCACAAGACAATTTTATGTTCAAATATTCTCCTCATTTTGTGAACAAGATGAGAGAATGAGAGACGACTGGACGACTACAGGTATGAAATCATAAGTACAAGCGAGTCGGAAAGCTCATGATGAAAAAGTTCAGTATGAAAAGTTTGGAAACTCCACAGATAATAGAGGAAAAGCTTTTACAAAACAGCACAGATACTGCTTTAAACGGTTTTTGCTTACATTAGGTAGCACTCAATGTCTCTTATCGGTTGTCAATCTGAAATAGTCTTTCAATAATAATGGTAGCATAACAATGCTTAGTGTTTACTCACGCACTTATAATTCCATGTACAGTAAAATAGATGACTAACAGATGGATAATATTAACGTATTTTTCTGTTTGTGATGACTTGAAAGCTCGTTTAAAAAGATACACTTAACATTATGTGTATGTGAAGCTTTTTTTACCTTAAAAAAACCATCCTAAAGCTGCAAATACTCATTTTCTAATGCCAGCCAAAACAATGCTAACCGGACTTGGCACAACTGGTGTTTTTTGACAAAGGCAATATGGGTTCTCAGGAAACATTGTAATACCAATATTTGTGACTCACAATAATTTGCCTTACCAAGCATACTCTTTGACTCGTTGTCGGACTGTCTTCCACAGCAGGATCGCTTAGTAAAAATTAAGTTGTATAAACTAAACTAGAATTAACTTTGTGAAAACAAATTATGTAATATGTAAAATGCAAATTGAAAAAGTTGGGCTCAGAACCCTAGACTGCAATTATTAATACTTTTGAAAAGTATTGCCCTTACCCATTGCCGATCAATGTCTAATAGATCTGCAATTTTTGCCTACACTTGCTCAGAGAGACATATGGTAGAAATAACAATCAAACCCTTTCTTCCACTGATAAAAATAATTTTTGAACTGCAAATTAATTGCACGTTATTTTTGTTTGATTGATCAGAAAAAAACAGTTCAATCGGAGAGTTATTTAATTTTGTACATTTTTCAATAGGATCTCTCTTTTGCACTACAGAAGTTTTAATAATTCGATTTAAGGGATATAAATTATGTTATGTAAGTTATGGGTGGTACATTGCGAAAAATGTCAGTTGATATCCCTTCTAGAAACTAACGGTTTTTGAAGTTTACTTTTGTAAGCAATGGACAGAAACGGTGCCAAAGTATCAGAAAGTTCTAGTTAAGTTTCAATTTTCTAAATTAAGTTAACACTAGCGTATTATTAGTCACATCAAAAATATAAAATAGCATACTTTAAACTAATTTCTAGGCAAAAACAATGTACTATTGACTTTCAAGACCTGTTTTCTGCTTTATTTTTTATTCTTTGCTGAAAATTTATATTTTACTCACCATGACTATGTAAAACGCAGAATCACTACTGGTCGCAAATCTGATGTCGAATCGTCTAATGATGAAAATCTTTCATCCTGTACTTCGTACAATTTTTCCAGATAAGGTTTCATTCAAAAAAGTGAATTCAAAATGGAATAAGTCTTATTTAAAGGTCAAGATAAACGTGCTAGTGCTTAACGTACAATGCAACTTTTAAATCTAGTAAAATGTCAGAATGGTATGTTTGAATAACAGTTGACAAAAATAACGTTGAGTACGGTCATAAAAAGTAACTTGTATACAGTTGTAAATAAGAATAAGGCAAGATTGACTGTGAGTAATTAAGAAATGTATATTTTTTTAAGTTTTGATACATTCTGTAATTGACATAAGGATGTATCGGCTCGAATACAGAGAAAAATTATCAGAGGTTGCTTGTGATTTCTTTGATAATGAACCGAAACCGTTTTGAGGAAATAAACCAGGTCTAAAACTTTACAGATAATCTTCATTTAGACGCCCGATGGTTAACGAAACTAGAGCCTCTCTTTGACATACTAAATCAATAGCTTCAAGTGTTGTTTGGTATTGAGCACGAATGCCTTGACAACCACAAATTCATTATTTTATACTTTGGTGGGAATTGGTCTCAATAGTTCCTACGTACTAAACGGTCTGTCATATTTGATATCATTTTTGAAGTGGCTGAAAAGACTGCCGAAGGTAATAAGCTTGGTTTGTGGGTAGTGAAATTTTGTAGTTCCATCTATTCTTCTTTTTGACAATTTTTCTTAAGACCTTCTGGATAAAAACATTAGAATTCAAAGCTTCTAAACAGTACGTAGATCTGCCAACCTTTGAGGCTTTGAAATCATATAATTATGTAAACCATCAAAAATCATTCTTAAGAAAAAATTTGACATTTTCCCCACTTTCCACTGTTATCTTTGACACTAAAATACTATTAATTAACGACTGATTCTCTCTGTTGAATTGCAGCACTGGCCATATGGTGATGATTATCTTAACCACTGTGGAAAAGTAAATAAGTTTTTACCTTTTGTCATACTGATAAAAATTTTATTTTTCCTCAAAAAACTTGAAAATTAAACTTAAACTTAAAGATTTGGTGCATTTTGGCTCAATAAGGAACATTGCACGATTTCACTCATAAAAGTATAATTTTTTTATTTCTTTAATGAAAACTGTCTTGTCTCATCATTGCTTTTTTATTAAAACTCATACTTGCTTTCTAGGACTTTTTAATAGTCAGGTTGCCATTTATGACGGAGGATACCCTATTCTTTGAATCTTGCTTTCATTGCTAAAATGCTCGATAGAAGACCATTCAGATTCATTGAAGATCGGCTGTGTTTTTGTTAAGGATATTTTCACAAATGATTAATAATATCTCCTCGTCAACGTTACTGTGTGATAATTAAATTTATCTCTGCAAAACAGATTAGAAAATCTTGAGATATTTGTCCCTAAGATCTTTAAGTTACCAATATACCACTGCAAGACATTCCTTTTAGTGAAAGATAAGTTGTGCCTAATCTTCTTTACTGATTTTAGCTGGTTCCTAAGATTTTTTTGATTATCAGTATCTTTTTAAGTTTAATTATCAAATAATTCATTATGCAATTATAGAATAGACCTGTCATGGTAACAGTGTACAATATACTCTACGTTGTTCCAGATGCTTTCAGACGTTTTGAAAACATAGATACATAGATGTAAGAGCTTTATCATGTCATGAGTCGTAAGCTTTTTCTGAGCTACGTTTCAAGAGATACTTCTCCCATCGTCAGGCTACTGAAATGATCAGATACGGCTATGTTATACTTTGGTAGTGCGGACGTGGGTGTAGACAGGGCTGGAGTTGTTTCAGGAAGTGGCGCCATACCAATGTTGTGTTTGTTGTGTTTCTTTCTACAGTGCTGGAAGCCATATTACTGGAAGGGTGTAGGATATACTGTTGATGTGATTGCTGCATTGCAAGGAATGGATTGCTTCTTTTATTTTTCTTGTTGTTGTGTTGATTTCTTTGTCTATAATTCTTTTATTTTCCCAGTCAAAGGTATGATCCTGTGTCCAGCAGTGTTCAGCTATTTCATGATTCTTGGTGTCACCTTTCTGAACAGCTCTCTTGTGCTCTTTTTCTCTTTAACCCAAGGAACGCTTTGATTCACCTATGTAGGAGGCAGGACAGTCCTTACATTGTAGTCTGTAGACTATGTTGTTTCTTTCATCAAGTGGAACTGGGTCTTTTGGTTTTGAGACGTTCTTCCTTAAGGTGGATGTAGTGAAGAAGGAACATTGAATGTTGTGTTGTCGGAGGGCTCGTCTTAGGTGCTCACTGGTATTCTTAATGTAAGGCAGACTTATACGTTTCAGCGGTTCTTTATCTTCATGATTAGGTCCAAAATATGAGCCAAAAACAAAATTTTTAATAGCTAGTGTTTTCTTTGCTGAGGCATATTTTGAAGCAATTTAACTCTCANTGATTCACCTATGTAGGAGGCAGGACAGTCCTGACATTGTAGTCTGTAGACTATGTTGTTTCTTTCATCAAGTGGAACTGGGTCTTTTGGTTTTGAGACGTTCTTCCTTAAGGTGGATGTAGTGAAGAAGGAACATTGAATGTTGTGTTGTCGGAGGGCTCGTCTTAGGTGCTCACTGGTATTCTTAATGTAAGGCAGACTTATACGTTTCAGCGGTTCTTTATCTTCATGATTAGGTCCAAAATATGAGCCAAAAACAAAATTTTTAATAGCTAGTGTTTTCTTTGCTGAGGCATATTTTGAAGCAATTTAACTCTCAGGAAAGATTATCTTAAATAAGAAACCAAGATGATCGGTAGGTACGATTGGAAGATTGTGTTGTACAAGAAAATTTGTTAACCATGATTAAAGCAATCATTGTTTTTGATTCTAATGATCATTTAACGCATTTCGTAGTAAACGAAGTTAAAGAATTTGATGCTTCATACCTTTAACCTTATTTTTGTCTACCTCACCTTCGCAATGATCATTAAAGTCCTTTACATCACAATGACTATAAGACAAATACAAAAAGTGCAGTAAAACGTTTTCTTGTGCTTCAGCACTGCTGCAACGGGGTACTTTTAATTCCGGATTGTATGATACTTTCTATTTAACATCATCTAATTTCCTAGAATTTCTGAAACATGAAAAATGGTCTTAGGAAAAGTGTATATAACAATTTTTCTTTTGGAAGCAATTTTCAGCCCATTCTCACCAATGTAATTAATTTCGATTTCATCCAATGCTTTGCAATGTAAAGATAAGCAATTAGTTGAATTAAGAAATAAATGTTACCTTGCTCAGTGATATCATCGCTTTAACTTCATTTCAATTCCAGTTAAGATTTCAAATTCCATAAATTGTATTTTGGTTCTAAAATCAAAATAGCTTTACATGAAAAATTTTTTTCAAGGATTAAATTTTTTGAAAACAATGTAAAATGAATAAAAACTTGTATGAGAGTCAAGTTGAAGCAAAATCCCTGTGCCAAACAGGAAAACCTTACGTTGGCAGGTCTGCATTCAACAATGCATTCTGTGGTAACAGAATACATCTGAATACAACGGTGGTAAACTTTGTACTGTAAAGTTTGTAATCTTAAATACGTTTATGACATATGAATATACGGAATTGCACAAAACATGAAAAGCTTCTTGAATAGTTACATTCCGTGGGTTTGGACTGAATTTTATTTCGCTTGCAGGGTAAAGAATGTCAGAGAACAAGAGTTCTAATATACAAAACATTATAAATATGTAAAGAAAGATGACTCTTTGTATTCAGCACAACATTAAAGAAAATTTAATCTTCATCTACCCACTTTAGGTACACTGCTACAGTGCTAATTGTATCCTGCTAAAATATTAGCTGGAGAATTCTGGCATGTGCATCACAGATAGTTGAAAAAAACTTTTTTTATACTGAAAACATGAAAATTATGTTACCATGCGTATTAACAGATAAAACATGATTGCAAAAAGAGCAATGTTATAGTTACTTCTACCTTATTGTTGATGGAATATGGCTTATTTATTGCTTAAGGGTTATTCGGTACGATCGAGCGCTAAATCCTGGAGGACGATCTGCTCCAGTCACGGAAATGATAGTTTCTGTTTGTTGACGTATGTCAACTTGGACCAATTTTTCTGTATAGTAACAGGGGAAAATGAAAGATCAAGGATTGTTAACTCTTTGCATCAAGTAAGCTGGTGCTTGTTTCCTGGATTGTAACCTTAAATGTTCCTCTTTCTACTGAGACTAGTACTACTATTTTTCATCCTCGGAAAATGTTTGATATCCTTAATATTATGAAATAGCAGTATGTGACAAGAGATCGAGAGACATACATCTTTTCTTCATATCACGTGTCAGTAGACAAAGGTCTAAAGCCCTAACAAAGTACTTGTTACAAAAAAATGTTTAAGAAAATCAATAAACTAAACTAAAAATTATACTAAGCGAAGTACTACTGGGAAAGACAAATCCCGCTATGTGAAGGTAATAATAATAATAATTAACCACAACATGACATTCTTACAAACTATCTGGCCTGAAAATATTATTTCAAAAAGATGGTGTTTGTTTGTATACATCATGAAGTGCAGTTTCATTTATTAAATTCTGAAATTAAAAGTAAATACATAAAGTATTACTTAAACGTAATTTTATTTCATATTTGTATTTTTCATCTTTATGATTATTTCATGTTTACATTATACCCTGTTAGAATTGCTACTGTATTTCCTTGCATTGTATCAAAATGTTGCTTAGACAATCGAAAGGAATTGTTCTGATGAGAGGAAACGCAGCATAGAAAGCTCAAACTTCAAGCAAGCATCTAGAATTCTGCACGTTGGATTTTCCATATATATATATATATATATATATATATATATATATATATATGGTGGATGACAAAAAAAATCAACCAAACTTAGTTTAGAACTGTCAATTTCATGTTTTCACAATCGTCAGCTAAACAAAATGAACATATTTCTCCAGCCGATTCTTGCATGCATTTGCTAAAAGAGTGCTTTTAAAAAGTACCAAATTTTCGGATAGACAGAATTTGTATACTTCAGTGCCACACATAGATAACCTAACATAACATAACATATATATATATATATATATATGTTATGTGTGTATGTTCGTTTTGTTGTCTTTAGTATTGTCCTGCTGTTTGTTCATGTATGTGTCGTTTCCTCAAAGTTATTAATTTAGCCAATACCATCTTTAGCTCTACCTCTTACACACTTATACTATATATATATATATATATATATATATATATAAGATGCATTGAGAAAAAGTGGATACCATGATACCAAGCTTAATTACAATCCATACTCGGCACACACCAGAAGGAGAAATCGGCCAAGAAACATCATATGGTTCAACCCACCATTTAGCAAAAATGTGTCTACCAACGTTGCACGCAGATTTCTGTACCTAGCTAATAAACATTTTTCACCATCAAGCTTTTAATCGCAACAATACGAAAGTGAGCTACAACTGCACTGATAATGTTGGGAAAATCATCTGCTCCCACAATAAATAGATAACATTTCCTAATGCATCAGCGAAGTTACCATGTAACTGCAAGAAAAAAGATGAATGCCCTTTGGACGGTGACTGTAGAGAAAAATTAGTCACATATATAAATGCGAAGTTACTGTGCCGGAAGTCCAGAAGAAAGTTTATATTGGGTTGACGGAAAAAGATTTCAAGACAAGATATAACGGACAAAAGCAATCACTTAGAACTGAGAAGTACAGAAACAGCATAACCCTTTCATCGTATGTATGGGACCTGAAAGAAAAGAACATCACCCCCACCACGAAATGGTCGGTTATAACTCACGCGCAGCCCTATTCAGACAAATCGAAAAAATGCAACCTTTGTTTGCGGGAAAAGTTCGAGATCCGTAATTACACTAACAAAGACAAACTGTTGAACAAGCGTAGTGAACTCATTGCAAAATGCAGACACTTAATAAATTCCTGCTAGCTATTTATTAATCAAGGGACTAGGTGTGATAAAGCAATTAAAAAATCTTTATATTACTGGATATTCAATTATACCAATTATGTCAATCCCATGAGGGTAATTTTTTATCTTTTGTAATTTGTTCTAGTTATAAGTAGATACGCCAGAGAAATATGTTCATTTTGTTTAGCTGACGATTGTGAAAACATGAAACTGATAGTTCTAAACTAAGTTTTGTTGATCTTTTGTGTAGTCCACCATGATAGCTCTAAAATTCTTATGTTATTGAGCACTCTCGATAGGTAATAATTACTTTGATACTAGTATGTATATATATATAGTATTAGTGTGTAACACGCAGAGCCAAAGATGGTATTGGCTAAATTAATAACTATGAGGAAACGACATACATGAACAAGCAGCAGGACAATATGAAAGACAGCAAAACGAACATACACACATAATATATATATCTTCATTTTCTTAAAATGGACTATTTCAAAGCATAAACACCTATCTATGTGTGGGACTGAAGTATACAAATTCTGTCTAGCCGAAAATTTGATACTTTTTTTGCAGAAAAAAAGCACTTTTTAAGCAAATGCATGCAAGTATCAACCAAATGCAGGCATACAAAAAGTTAGGAAAAGAGCATTAAGGAATTGTAAATAGAGCTATGCAAGTTTTTGTTTATCATGTAATGATCGCATCAATACGTACGTGAGACAAGTTATTATGGTAGCTTATATAGTAGTTTAGTATAGTAAATATTTATTCATTTACGTATGGATGTATAGAGAATATTTATTAGCTAGCGTGTAAAATGTGTGTTTATGCGTGTAAATAAATAAATTTTTGCATTTTTTAAGAATTCTTAACCCAACTTCTTCAAAGAATGCATGAAACTCTTTTTGATTTTGTCACACCTCTTAGGTCTAACTATTTTAAGTGCGGCCACACCCTTTTCTCTTTGTAATCCTATGCTGGCTTTCCTATTATATTTACCGCATAGGTTATTTAAAATCTATACCCGCATTAATCTACCCCGTCATAACTACCCGTTGTAACGACAAACAGATTGGTGTTGTTCCATTTGCCACAAAAGGTAACGTTGTCAAATAACACTGACTTTTTAGCGTATATAAATTCTTTTCTATCCTTACTTAGTATTTCAATATGCCTACTTGCAAACTTTAGTACATATACCAGAAGTGCCTCTGAGATTGATGAGTACAAACGATGTCACAAACAAAAGTTAAAGCTTCTTTTAATCTACGTTGTTAAACCAGTTAATCAAGGCTTCCTCCACAAATTAAACTTTGATGTAGATTTTAGTTTTGAATGACATGCTGAAGAATTCGCTTACTCGAAGATCATATATATATATATATATATGATATTTAATATCTATAATATCTATAATATGTTACAATATGTTAAAATATTATAAATAACAATACTTTTATGTAATGTATTTAACAAAAACTATAAAAACGTTATTAAAACAATGGCATAATTGCCTGAAAAAAAACAAGATCACGAGCATTTTATAAATAGAGATATAAATTATAACCGTAAATATAAATCTGTACTTACAAACAAGTCGTTTTTTTATGACTTTATTGCTACACCATGTCAAATATAAATTTTAAAGTAAGCATCTCTTAAGTAGGTCTAAAATAAATGAGGAATAACAGAATGAAGTGGGATTGGCTGCCTATAACTTACATTTTATAGAGTGTCTAAATAATTTAATAAAAACAGTAAAAGACAAGTCACGTGACAATGAAATAAAATATGGAGCCCAAATCATCTAGCTTAGTGTTTATTCTGCTTGGGTATTTGATACCCAACGAGTCATCGACTACTCCTTTCTTAAAAGGAGACACAGTCTCATGGGAAGGTAAATGCCCTGGGGAAAAAAATATTCAAAGCTGTTTTAAATGTACAAGTATTGTCAATAACACGGCAAAGCACCTCGCCAACTGTTATTGCTTTTGAAATATCCAATCGCTACATAACAAATCTAATAATGTTTAACTGGAACTAAGCATAGCCAATATACAAACTACAACGTTTTTGACCTCTACCAAAGCTAGCATTTAGTATCCGAGATAAACTACAGCTACTCTTGTGGTTGATGTGTTGTAGGATATTTACAAATGTATTTTAAAGACAAGCAAGTTTGCAAAATAGATCTCGAAAGCTTTTTTTCTTTCTGAAAGACAAGAAAGTAGTTTCAAAAGAGACACCCTTGAAAGCTAAGGTGGTAGAAAATTGTTGTCATTTCTTATAATAATATTGTTGATTTCCATGAATACTCTATGTGATATGAACAAAATGCTTCTACTTTTCAGCAATTTGTAGTTCATTTTTAGTTTCAAAAATGTAGACCTATTTGCTAATGAGATGACCTTTGGCTATTTTTTGAAGGGCTTTTTTATATCAAATTTAATTAGAAATAACTGAAAGAACATTTTAGCTATGTTCTTGAAGGTTTTCTCCGGAGACGGGGACTAAAGAGATATATGTGTAGAACAATATTACAATGATGTATATCTGTTTAACATACTCAAATAAATCAAGAGTAATCGGTAGCCAATGGAACAAAAGAGTTTAATATGCAAACGATTTTTCTTTCTGTGTACAAAAGCAGACCAGAGTCCTAAAAGTCTTGTTGTATTCTTTCCTAATATATCCAATTTTTATGGGGGTTTTTTGAGATGCTTTTCAAAAGTTTATAATTTAGACTTGCATTTCTCGTGACTCTACAGTGGGGCTTGTGTAGGTAGCTGCTGCACAAATAACATTTACCGGATGTACAAATATAAACCATTCATATCATCTTTTGCTCTCAATATTTCTGGTAATCAAAAACATCTGACATACATTCTAGATTCATAAATAAACATGGTGCATATGGGAGAAAAAATGGTGCACGGTGCGTACCACAATGTAAATATCAAAAATTGTACTCCGTTAGGTCACTGGCATGGATCTCCCTATGTCTGTGTGTAACACTAAGCTAATATTTTTCCCATTCTCGAGAAATATGCGTTTAACAATCACACAGAGACATAGATACTCACCTCTATTACAGTATAGCTTAATGTGAAAAGAGAATAGAAAAATTAATTTAGAATTAATAATTGCTATCTAGATTAGTTAGAGGATTTTCTTTAGTTAAAGTAATCAACTGAAAAACTCCAATCAAATGATGTAAATGGATAGGAAATAGCTTGCTGAATAAAAACAAGAACATCTGGAGCAAAGTCCCTTAAATGGTGAAATTCACTTTCTAAAGCCACAGAAATAGGTTCTTGTAAATTTCTCATCACTGAAACAAAATTAAAATTGTTGAAATTGACTTGCTATTCAATGACGAAATTTTCAAGCAATGGACAGCAAATAGTAAATATTGCAAATCAGCCCTTCTCGTAGATAAGATCAACTGATGTATAGGATATTAAGAAACCGCATACTTAGTGTTCTTTATAGAACGGACGCTTGTCAAATTTCAGTGACAAATGGAGTCATATTTAGAAAGAATACCATACAACTAGTAAGAAAAAAAGGAACTTCGTAAAATCTCTAAAGAAAACCTCCAAATTTACATAAAAATTTCAATATTATCACTCTTCTAAATGATCACCTCGGTCTTCAGGCATCTTGGCATGCTGCTGACAATTTGAAAGATGGGAGTTCGGCCTTTATCCATAGTAGATACCGTAAGCTTATATTGATAAAATAGTAGTTCTAGAAAAAATTCAGTGAAACGTTTTTAGTAAACATTCATTACTACTAAATGCCTTTTGTTATTTTCTGCAATAAAAATAATTTTGTGGTAAAATAAAAACTAAAACTTCAGTAAACCTTACTTTATAAACAGCGTTTAATTACATTTATGTCTTGGTTCAGATATCTAAGACTAAAGAAAAAATGTCCAAACTTCTAGAATGAGCAAACACACCAGAAATTTATGGGAAAACTTTGCTTACTTTTCAAATCAGTAGTTGGGAAGGTGAAAAACTTGCATCTGTCTTTAACAAAGGCTCGAGCCAAATCACGGCTTCTGTTTCTACTAGTAAAAGTATTTGGCTCGAATTTCTATACTAGCTTCTCAATGCCTAACACAACCTTTTTGAATTTTTTTTATCAAATGATATATTAGGAAGATAAAAATTCTTCTAGAGCAAGATTCATTTTATAGCTTGTCAGAAATACCCACCTTTTAAATAGCATGCAAATGGTAGGTATGTAGAAGGAACAAGAAAGCGTTGTTCTACTAGTTTTACGAACCCCTCTCCTTTTCATAAAACTAAAAATACTTTATTATTGATATGCAGTGTAGTTTTAACTAGTACTTATCTAAATCAGAAGATCCGAAACGATAAATAAAAATTGGAGGTTTCACCTAGAATCTACAATCGATCAGTTGTGTCCTAATTACGGCCCTCTTTTCTTTCCTTCTGCATTAAACTTCTTGCGGGTCAGTTAAATGGTTCAATTGTTTTTGTCTCTTTAAACAAAATGAAGTTCGGTACATATAACCTAGAGACTTGCAGGTCCTACTAAAGAACCATTAGGTCTATTATTACATCGTAATCACGTTTGAAATACTTTTTTATCCCCGAGTTTATTTTATTACTTTCATAAAAATTATTACTTAAATGATAAAATGGCGTTGAATATTAAATGACACGTAAAATTCAGGATAAAATATTTTTTGAAATTAAGACTGTCCAATTATGTTTCTGCTCATTAGCTTTTTTAAATCGATGACACTGCTCTGCGTTGAAAAACGTTTCTTCAAAGTTTAAAGAGTTTTGACTGTTTCAGAAGTTTTGATTTCAATTAAAGCAGCTTTTTTCCAAAATATTAACATCTTGTAACCGTTTCATGGGTAAACTCTATCCTCTAAAGCAAAGTGTAGAAGATATGCTATGTAATGTATTCACAATTACGTAGGAGATCTTCTCTTAAAAATGATCTAGTGTATCTTTTACATAATTTTAGCATTATTATGAATGAAAAAAGCTTCGTTACAAGCCAGAATAAATAACTACCAAAAATTGCTAGTTAAAAAAACAAAACATGTTCTGATACATCAAACAACCATTCTCAAACCTAAGAGACAGCCTTACTCAGCACAAGGGAAACTTCGAATCTGATTGTGTAATAAAAAAAATATTCTAAAACTAAATAAACAAAATTCTATTCATAACGTGCTTACTTTTATCAATAATATCTTGTATTAGTCCTGAAAACACCTTTCGAATTATTGTCTCACTATCTATTAATATTGTCTTTTACATTTTCGCAACTGTCCTGTCCAAAAGTTCTTCGTTTTCAAATATGTTTTTTTATGTCTTTTATCACTTGTTTCATACCACCTCCAACCGCGCCAATTATCACAGGTACAACCTTAATTTCGTACCCAGGTCGTCTTTCCTTCATTTCAAACGCCAACTAACTATACTTAGCCATCTTTTCTAGACGCGTGTTCACAATGTTCCGTTGCTCAGGGTACCCCGTGTCACATATCCAGATCTTTTTCTTCTCTTTGTCTTCCAAAATCAAATCCGGCGGTCTTGCTGTAGTGGTTTTTCGTAAGTTGAATTTAAAATTCCATACTAATTTTGCTTTGTGGTTTTCGATAATCGTTCCTCTCTCCCATTTCGCTTTATACGAAACTGTACCATGGTCGATATGGTCATACTCTTTAGCCTAAGCAGTTGCCATGATCATCAATGCTCTGTTGTGTCTCGCCAGGTATTCACTATTTGCTAGTACTTTGCATCCTGCAATATGATGTTCAATCGTTTCTTTTTTCTCTGTACACAATCTACATCGTCGATCATCCATCAACCCTCGCGCTACCTTCCAAGCTCTCATCTCCAACATCTGCTCTAACATCATCATGATTGCTGCAGTTTTTCTGCCATGTAGGTTCTGTGTGAGCCAAATGTGACACTCTTCTTCTTGTTCCTGATAAAATTAGCTTTGTTCTTCTTCGATTTTGTAGTCTTCAATCCTTTTTGTTTCCGTACCTTTTTGTAAGCTAGTCTTGACTTTTTGCCATGTAGGTTTTCATTCTCTATCTTCCTCTATCACTCTATCATCAAGCCTAATTGATCTTCCTTCAAACTGCATTCTGACTCCTATTTCTGCCATGGTCATGACAGATTCCGTTACTATCGCGTTCTCCTCCTTTTCCATCTCTCTTATCCATGCTGCTTCAATCCATTGGTTACTTGACTTCGCCATATAACATGCACCTCGTAATCTTCTTTCTTTGTACACATCTCTCATTAATTTCAACCCTCTTCCACCTTTTATTATTATTATTATTATTATTATTATTATTATTATTATTATCTTATTATTATTATTATTATCTTATTACTATTATCTTATTTTAATTGCGTTTTCATACAATTACTAACCGGGTCACACCCAGTGACCTAAGGCGAGTAAAGGTTTTAAATGTATTGACAGGAACGTGTATGTATAAGTATAAAATTGTAAAAAAAAATATATAAAAATTTGGTAAAAAATAATTCAAATTTATAAAAAAGGACTATAAAAATAATAAAAATAATTTAGATATATATATATATAAAAAAAAGTAAAAAAATGTTGAAAAAATATACCGTTTACATGGAAAGAGTTTTTCTGAGGATATGAGCAGTGCTGTTTAAGACAATCTTTTGGATTTCCTGGAGGCAGTGATTTCCTGGTATTTTGTCTAAGTGTTTTTGGGTGCCCTTTTTGATCATACCTAATGCGCCAATGACGACAGGAACTGTTGATGTTTTTAGTCTGCACATTCTTTCTACCTCAATTTCCAGATCTTTGTACTTGCTGACCTTTTCAAATTCCTTTGTGCCAACGTTTTTATCACAGGGAACACTCATATCAATCAGTAGGCATGTTTTGTTTTTTCGATCTTTTATTATTATATCGGGTCTGTTAGCCTGAATGGTTCTGTCTGTGTGAATCGGAAAGTCCCAGAGGATGGTGACATATTGGGCTTCAGCTACATCTGGGGGTTTATGCTCGTACCAGTTAGCTTCAGTCTTAATTCCGTAGTGTTGACAGATTCCCCAATGCAGGTATTGACCAACCCTGTCATGGCGTCTTGTATATTCGTTTGAGGCTAACACCGAGCAGCCGGAGACGAGATGATCGATAGTCTCGACAGCTTTATCGCATATGCGACATTTTGGGTCTATTCCATTCTTTAATACATTGGCCTGGTAGTTTTTGGTGTTGAGGCTCTATCTATTATCTATTATCTATTATCTATTATCATTATTATTATCATTATTATTATTATCATTATTATTATTATCATTATTATTATTATCATTATTATCATTGTTATCATTGAGTGGCGGAGCAATACGAGCCCACAAAGGACTCAGGAGTAGAAAACCCAGCAAACACATCCGTCTCCCAGCCCGATAAGGGTAAGCTGGGTGCATGCATCATGTAAATTGAAACAACACAAGACTTTGTAGGTGGGGCCTATTTAGGTTTCCCAGTCTAGATTCTGCTAAAGACAGTATCCATAGTTTCACCAAAGACCTCATGTCTAAGTAACAAGTGCGAGCTCGGTACTAAGCCCTTCAGAACTTGAGATCCACGCTCATTATTATTACGCTTATTATTATTATTATTATTATTATTATTATTATTGTTGTTGTTGTTGCTGTTGTTCTTGTTAATATTTGTATTCTTTCTGAATATTTTTACAGAGTTAAAACACTTCAAGAAGATTTACAAAAAAACTATAGAAATATCGCTGTCATCAATCTTATAATCTCCCTTCAAATCATTACCTCCAGTCATCATAAAGAAGAGTGTTTTTATAAATACGTATATTTATAAAAACATTAGTGCTTTTGTTGATAGAACTATTTTGTTGCTTTATTGAACTGATTTATTTTTTGTTCTTGCTATTTTCATGTAGCAGGAATGCTATATTGGCCTTTTTAATTGGTTGCATCCAAAATACATGTACTTGATTTTTGAAGTTCTGGTTACTGCATTTTTCTGATAATGCTTTTATTGCTGTTAACTTCCTTTTCCCAAGTTTCTTGGCTTAGATGGTCTGCTTCAGAGTCTCTTGGTTAAAGTACAATTACACTTACTACTAAGCCACTGCTCCCCTAAGAAGTATATTCACTAGAACATTATATATTATATATTATATATTATATATTATATATTATATATTATATATTATATATTATATATTATATATTATATATTATATATTATATATTATATATTATATATTATATATAATGCGCGCTTTGTGTGAGCATATATATATTTATAGTTATTTTGGACCAAGTAGCCAATGAAGAGTTCTTTGGCATTTTTGTTCCATCGAAAACATTTTCTTTGTTAAGTTCAATTGAATTTTATCAGAAAAAAATTATACCCAAACCATAGAGTGTCATATTTTTCATTTTCAGGTTTTTTCCTCTTAAAAGTGTTACTCAAATCATATATGTAAACTTTTAGAAAATGTTAAAATTTCACAACAGGTATATATTTTGTTTTTCATCATATTACAGTATTAGCTTTATTTCCCACAACAATCTTACATTTTTCCATAGTTTGCACATAAACGAAAGCTCGTGTTCTCTGAAATATTTGGAGATGTTTAACTAAATATCAGCTGCACGAACACTCCTTAAATTACTTTCTATCCAGTTTCTCTTACGCGCTTCACATGGTAACTTTGTCTTTGTTTAATCTGTTTCAATAATGAGAATCATAAGATGTTAATTACCCTCTTATGTCTGTAACCTGAGCCAGTATTATTACTTGGAAGGTATTATTACTTTTTGCTTAATGCATGCAAGGTTGAAAGAGACTTGTACAAAAGAGAAAAAATTCGTCGTCTTTGCTTTATTCTTGCATATTATGTTGCTAAAGTCTAATTATAAGCTTCAGAGCTCTTCCAAATCGATTTCTGTGTTGTCTTTTTTGAATTTAATGTATTCCTATTGATTACCCCCGAATTAAATTTTTTCCGACTTCGGAAGTAATAAACCTTGTCTGATGATGTCTAAAACTATCACCGTCAAGGCTTCTGGGCTAAGTAGTGCTTTCTGATGTCAGTAAAACTACGTTGTTGTTAGCTTTGGTTACTTCAGATTGAAGATGGCCTCAGTAAATCAATCATTAATGAGGTAGGTGTTGAGGAAATTGCATTGTTTTGTTTTGAAATTGGAGTTTGTTGAAATTATGAAGAACTTATAGATTAGACATGTGACAAATTTTCCTTACCGTGATTACTGTCAGGTCTGCGTAACTCTTTATTTTAGAAACTTAATGTGACAAAGATTTACCTTAACTTGCAGCTTTTTCATGGAAATAATGTTATTGAGCATTTAATGGGAGTTTATTCAGACGAGTGAAAGAAATTTTAATATCCTGAAACATGTTTTGAAAGTTGATTATAGTTTTACGTGAAATAGAGGTGTAAATTATGAAAAAAAGACAAAAAAGCATCGTGATATAGAAGTTTGTTCTATTTTAGAGATTTATAAAATAAAAGACCATCATTGATTTCATCAACTTTTGTGTTTCTATTGTCAAACTCTTATGCTGTTCTTACGTCAGTTTTGAACTCTAGAATCTCTACCCTATCTTTTCCAGTTGCTTAATTTTGTGCCAAATTTGTTTACAAAACCTGCATTACGTCTAAGTTTTTGCCTTGCAAGAAGCCTCTATCTTCGATATCCACTTCGTTATTAAGTTAAAGAAATCATGCTTTTAGTTTAATGTAAACTCCAGTTTAATCTAGTATTATGCATATTTTAAGTATTTCTAATATATTTTAAAATATATTTATTTGTAAGTTTAATGTCTTACAAGCAAAGACAGACTTTGAGTAAACGGAGTCACTCATTGATACCTCAGCCAACAACTAAGTTATAATTATAATACGACAATGTAATCTAAGTTCTATACACGACACTTTATTGAGCTTGCTGTAATTGTTAATTTAAATCTATGTAAGGTAAAGAAATATAGGTAATTAGTATCTAATTTTATATATAAGTAAAGATCATCCTATTACCTCTAATGGACGGAGGCAAATATGGATTAAAAATTGCAAGTGTAGAAATTTAATTAATGTATCTTTTGAATTCCGGTATTTTCTACGACAAAACAAAAGGTTCAAAACATCATTCTTGAAATGTTTATTGACTGGGTAGCTTTTTCTATGTGATGATATATTCCTGCTTTTTTCTCCAAAATTCAAATATTCACTATAGACAAAAACGACTCACCACTGACCATCCCGACTTCTTGTACGACCTAGTAATTGTATTTAACTTAGACATTAACCTAATAGCAAATTGCGTAAATTCCTGTCTCTCTATTTTCCAGAATACCTCCATCTGCGTAACTGTTTTAAGGAAAAGTGATTTGTCTATTGAGAGAATCTTAACATTCCCATATAAGATGTCAAATAACAAGTCATTCCCCCTAAAATTTTCTTTAGGCTAGTAAAGCACGTTTACTATTACAGATGCAACAATAAACCCTAAAAGGATATGGCACATGTATTTCAATATCTAAGTAGTTTTCACGGTTTTTAAGTATTGAGTTAATTTACACCTTTTTAAAAATTAAAGTATGTTTTTGAATTTTTGTAAAGCTTTGTTAGAATATATTTTTAAAGACATCTTTTACGTTATTGTAATGCTTCACGATATTCAAAGACCCGTTTGGTTCTGAATTGATTGGGATGGAAGTGACCAAATTTCCACCTTGCTCTAGAGTTTCCTTTTTCGCAAAAATCAATTGGTACTTTATTGATTTCGTACTGTAATAACAGGGTAGGTTTTGAGATAAGATCCTCAAGGTCTTCCGTATCATTAAAGCACAAGTTCTTTATCAATCAGTTATAAATTTCTCTCCTTTTCGTCAAAATGTAGTAATACTTTCATCATCGATCAAATACCTATCAATTAATGCACGAAGAATAGTTTGAGCTAAACGTACTAACCTTCCCATGTCATTTTTGGATAATTAGCTCATGGTAAGATAATGCTATGAGATATTAACATTTTTTTCAAAACAGATATAATCTAATTGAAATTTAAAAAGCTAATTGGGGGATTAATATTACTTAAGCTTCTCCAAAAATGGAGTCAATGTCGGAAAAGATCATTATCTGGCTTATTCAACATGATAAAGATTGTAGTACAACAAAGATAAAAATATTTGCTAATCATAATTGTATTCGTTCAAAATAAATTTCCCTAAAAAAGCACGTTAAAATACAATCATACCTCTTATTGACTGTTCCATATTTTTTTTTTTACTTTGAGCCTTTTTCACTTGTGACTTACCCAAATAGTTCAAACTGACTGCTGTAAATAAATTGATAAAATATGAATTGACTATTAGAAACCTTTGTATGGCTTGGCAATTGTATTTAAATTAGTCTAATATTGTAATGGGTCACGACCTTTTCCTCTGTTTTGCAAAAACACTTTGATTCATGTGACTGTTTTGACGAAAAAATGTCTGTAGTTTACAAAAATATATCTTTCCATCCAATCTTAGGTGAATGCATTTCTCCTATGAATAACACTAAAAATCTGCATCAAAATGTTCTTCCATACCAGTTGTTCTTCAGTTTCCCCCACTTTGATTATTTTGTGTCTGAACTGGTGATATGAAGGTAGTAGCCAATGAATTCAAGAAAATTAAATGATTGTTTGTCTTTTACAATCCTATTTTAAATCTTAAACAAACAATAGAGTTCACAAAAATAATTTAGACATTCTGAACTATTTACTGCTCAAAAAGTTGTTGTCTCAGAGCCCTACTCTTACTTTTATTCCTGGTTAAGTTCCGCCTGTGTATTACCAATATTAGGTATGGATATTGATTCCATGTGAACCTTAATTACTAATCATTTTTATTAATGCATTAAAGTAAAAACTCTTTATACAGCCTGATGAAATACAGAAGATCGAAAGAAGACAGATTTGCTCCTATAGTAGAAAAAGGATGTTTAATGGTATTTTCTGTTGTCTGTTTCTAGATCTTTTTACAAGTAAAACAATTTCAAGATCAGTTATCAAATCGATTCAGAGTAAGACAGTCACTGAAAAGTTTAGAAAACGTCTTCTGATGGTATACATCAAATTACAACAAAGTCATCCTACGGTACTGCAACTACTTGACGACTGCCAAGTATACTGCTTTTGATTTTGTACACCAGCCACTACATTTTTATTATAATATAGTTTTAAGGTCACGTAACGTACAAATTAATCTTCTTTCTATTGTTATGCTACACTTGCTAGCTCTTTTTCACACCCTTGACATTAGATTGAAAATATATGTCCTGCATTTTACTAAAGAATAAAAGCCAGTGCTTGAAAGAAAAAACAATCGTGGCATTCTTGAGGCATATGTAACTGAGGTGTGATTTTCCTCAGTTGAAGTCATTTGATGGTACTGAAAATGTATCTTAGAGGTAAAATATTTAATTATAAATAAAACTCGTCAAAATTACATACAATTCATTGGTTATGTAAATTTAAGTCCGAATAGGCGCAGAAGTGAAGATTTTTCAAATATCGGAGAATCTCAAAACATATTATTTATTTTAGTATTTTGCACATTTTTCTCGTAAACTTTGCGTTAGAACTCTTCCAACAATAGAGGAATGTGATGGATTATTCAGCCTTATATCTTCCACAAATGTCTGTTCTAGTTTGAAAGTAAGATTCCAGACTACCAAAATTTCTTCTCTTACTTGTCAAAAGTAAAGTTATTATTCGGAAAATGAAATTTTAAGAAATTGCTTTGTTCACAATAAAATTTCTTTGAATGAAAGATAATTTATTTGATTTTGTGAGCAAATGAATATGAAAGAGAAAAACAATATAGAACCATGCTCCACAGCATCTTAAAGCATTTTCGATCATACATTTGGACTCTAAAAGATCCTGTTTTATTAATTTTGTGCCTTGACCTAGTTTCCTAGGTATTGCAAAAGTCTACTGTACATTTTTCAGAGCTAATTTTTCTGAAATTAGGCATTTCGAGTTTGGTTCGTTTAACCAAGGTAAAAAGTAATGTAGCAAAATTGCAATGGAAATGTCTCCTTCCTGGTAGTTTAAGTTCACTAAGATTTTAATAGAGTATTTTTTAGGCCACTAAAGGTTCAACATCTCTTTCTACGAATCAACCCTTTTCACATTGTTTTACACAACAGACATGCAGTGCTAGTTATTTTCTGTCTTTAGTAAAAGTAAATTCTTGAGTTTAACTCAGCAGTATGTAGTAGAACTATTAGTTTACAGTGTAGTAACAAAATTTAAATGCTTACATTGTACATTTTCGACTCTTTTCCTTACAGTCAATTTCACAATTTAACCATCACAAGTTAGACTAAATATTCCTTATAAAATGTTCAATGTTCATGGGAATATATATATATATATATATATATACAATCTTAAAATCCACTTTATATGCTGCGTAAGCTGCAAAAGTTTATGTATATGTGTGTGTATATGGGATTTTATTAATTAATCAATCAAACCTTCAGTTGAATAACATACTTACAAGCGAGTGGTGTTCCCTCACGAAATAAGGGTATGCTCTTTCTGGTAACATTTTGACGCACAGGGGACTAATATATAATCTAACTAAATTTACTCGTTTAATTCATTGAATTTTGGATGGGATGTGGAGAATGGGCACTGGTTAACTGCTTACGTAAGCAATTATATATTTCTTGTGGCTAACGAGAGTTAAAACCGTAATAAATTAAAAACTCTAGCCTATATTGTATGTTTAGTTGAACGTTCTTTTGTTTTAGATTCGAAAAATGAAGTAAAAAGACAGAAAGCTGGCCAAGTTAGCACTGTTTAAAGCTTTTGTTACACTGAGTCCCTCTTAGCAAAAATTGATAAATAGCTTTATTATACCTGCCCAATTAAGTCATATTTTTATAGTTTGCACAGCGTATTATAGTTGTGCTTGTTGTTGCCATGCTTTAGTTTCTCATAAGCTAAGCTTAGGTCAGAAAAAATAAGGACTTCGAGACACGTGTGTCCCTCTAGGCAACACTTGATAGTTATTATAGGTTCAAGTTAAGTCATTTAGGATTTCTTTCACCATGTTCCTTGCACTTTCCATAACATAATAAATAGCTTCTTCAGCTCAAGATTATTAAAATTTAAGAATTTATGAAAATCTCCATCTGATCCTCAATGGCAGAAGAGAAATAAGTAAAGCAATATTCGACTGTTATTTTCCATCTCAAAAGTGTTGAAAACTTTTATTGTGCAATCAGTAATTATTAAACAATATATGTAACAAGTAATTATGAACATTCGATTATTGATTCATTCTGCTGTTTTGTATTTAGGCGCATTGCTGTTAGTTTATGTGGGACTTTTTTCAGTTCATGAGCTTTCTTTGGAAATGGAAAACAAACATAACAGAACATGTATAGATGATCAAACATCCAGCGAGGATATCAACGCCATATTGGATTCAATTGAAAGTGACTGTGAAAGTGACATTGACAATCTGATGTACGATTCCAACACAGAATTTATTGCACAGGAGGAAATTCGTGACGTGGGAAGTGGGGAAGGTTCTCTTGTTGTACCTGACGCCAATATTCATGTATTATCTCAGCAGGCTACATCTTCACATACGTTGGATTCTGGCACCAACAAAGGTAAGACCACAAAAGTGAAAAAGACTACAAAGAAGTGTGGTAAAACAGCACAGCCCAAACCGATGAAATGGATTGAAACACCAACCTCTAACTCAAAGAATCTGTGTGTATTGAAAAAAGAACTGTTGATCCAAATTGAAGATTTGAAACGCCCAGTAGATGTTTTTATTAAAGCAACTGATTTTACAAACATAGTTGAGCATATTATTATGTAATCTAACCTCTATGCACAGCAAGAGGGACGTACATTTCAAACAGATGTGGAAGAAATGAAAGCTTTCATTGGAGTAAATCTTATAATGTCTATAAACAAACTACCAACTATTCATCATTACTGAGAAACTGGCTTGTTTATTGGCAACGAAGACATTCAGAATGTAATGACACGTGAAAGATTAAAAGATATCTTGCAGAACCTTCATTTTGCCGACAACGAAACCTCAGATGTGGCTGATCGTGGTTACAAGGTTAGATCCATCTTAGAATATTTGAACAAAGCACTTTCAAGTGTAATGTCAAATTCGGAACAACAGAGTATCGATGAACACATGATTGAGTTCACTGGACGTTCGGCTATGAGACAGTACGTTAAAATGAGGCCCATCAAGTGGTGGTTCAAGCTCTAGTTTCGATGTGATGCTGTCACTGGATATTTGTACCCGTTCGAATTGTACTTGGGGAAAAAAGCATCTATTGAATACAACTTAGGCAAAAAAGTTGTAATTGATCCGAGTAAGGGTTTGTTAAGTACCTTTTGCACACTGTTTTTTGACAAGTTCGTTAGCCGTCCGGCACTCGTTGAGCTTCTGTTTGATCAGGGAATAAATGCTATTGGGACTGCACGTAAATATCACAAACAAATGCCTTCTCTTCCTGCTGACAACACGATGTAAGGGGGCGATTTTTTGGATTCAGCTGTGTTAAGAAAGCAATTTGTGGCAAATGGTTTGACAACAGAGGAGTTTTGCTGATTGGAAGTAATATAGAAGGAGCAGATAGCTTAGTGTCAACAGGAAGACGTATGAGAGGTTCAGCATCGAAATATCAGATTCCATGCCCTGCTTTTATCAAGCAATACAACAAAGGAATAAAAGGAATGGGTTTGATGGATTAGCGTGTGGCAGCGTATCGGCTGGACAGAAATTCCAAGTTCAGGTTTTACCTTCGTATCTTCTTCGATCTACTGGTTGTTGGTATTGCAAACAGTTACATTTTATATGACATGAAATTTCCGGAAAAGCGTTTCAGCCTCTTCAAATTATGTGTCGCAACAAGTTTGATTGACTCATACTCAAGTAGAGTCTCTCATTCCCATCACGCCCTGGGACGAGCAAGCCAACTTTTCTCTGAAGGTCAAACAAACTACCTCACTGAGTTCCAAACAACTCGTGCAAGATGCTTTTACTGTGGCAATGAAGGGGGGAAAATCGAACGTTTGTGACGTGCCGTACATGTGACTTGATCACTGCTTCCTGAAATATTACATATAAATGGTGGCTATAATTTTTGATTGGTCCGAGTGAAGTAGGAAATGTATACAACGTTTATGTGTATGTGGTTCAGTTATGCTTCCTTTTTTCAGAGCTGCTACATGTATTTCACATTGACAAGAAAGTGCACATTCTGTTGATGCATTTATTGCCTTCTGTTTTCTTTCAGGATATACAAACTAGTTGCTACTGTTGTGATTTTTCCCCTCCTTGTTTGTCAGATGGCGTGTAATTTATTTATGATAAGGGCGCCATCTGTTGGGAAATCCTGAGAACCGCCCTGAATCATGGGAACATTTGGCTAAAATTTGTAAGGCAACCCCAAATGACGGGCTTATCGTTTATTGTCCAGAGGGATACCAGTGTCCCAAGAGATGTGTTTTTAACTAATATTTGCATACCTGTATTATTTGCATCATTTCTATTGCTGAGCCACACGAAATATATACTAACATGTTTATGTACGGAAATCCAAGATTCTAATTAGTTGTTGCCCTGAGGGACATCAGTGTCCCAAGCTATATCTCACGAACGGCTTAACGTATTGACATGAGGTTTTTAAGGGCTTGCTTGTTATCAAACGTCATCGCTAAAATCGAAAAATCATCGAGATTTGCCAATTCCTTGTGGGTGTCAAAGGAGTAGTAAGGATTTTCATTGCTGCTTACTCGAATCAGTAAACATTTCCAACTAGAGGAAGTGTCTTCTTGTACCGGCCATTTCTTTGTCAAAGTTTAATACAAATTTTCAAGAAAGATAGCAATTTGTAGACATTTCAAAGTAATTGGTTTATTTCCTTTGACAATTGAACTTTTCAATTAATATTTACTTTGGGTATAAAGACAATGTAAATTTTTCTACGATTTCTTAACTTTTTTGAAGGGTTTTCATCATTTAAAACACAATATATATGAATCTAGTTTAAGTGTTATTTTCATAATCTTTGTTGCAATCAAATAGGGAAGTATCCTTGAGGAAATCAAGTCTGCAATTTTTCTCTTGATGATAAAAATTTCCGCAAAATGTACCATTAAGCCCAATAACAAAAAGGTTTTTCCTTGAAATGAATTTTATGTCGAGGGGGGCTTAGTCTTTAAAAAGGTGCATTTGATTTAATAAAACAACAATTTCAAATCCATTAGCTAAAAATGTGTTTTTATTTGTCTGAACAATCAAACGCTAAAGAAAATTGAGTTAACAAAGTTTCGTAACTTTTTCGCAAAATTAATGAACTGTTTAGGATTTTTTACAGGTTTTGAGGAGTTAAATTTTACCATTTTTGGACTGAAAAAAATTAAAAATTAACATTTTCTTCTTTACGTTGGGGCCATTGTCGATTTCCCAAGGAAGTAATTGAAACTCTTTTGAGGTTTCTTGGAGACAAATGATTTTCGGCAAGCATTGGTTTTATAGTAGACGTTCATGAGTACTTTTCTTTCTGTCAACAGATTTAATTATTCTTAGTATAAATGCCAACTCCTGACTAAAAAACATCTCAAGACTCAATTTTGTTGCATTATCTTCTTCACTGAAGTTAGAGAATGGAAACTGAATATGCTGCAATTTTGATCAAACAAAATTATCATATATGTATAGTGATACCATAATCCTCTTTATTTAGTACAATCAAAAATACTGCTGTTATCAATTATTAAATTTTACTTAGTGGTGAATTGCCTTCTTCTCAAACAGGCATTGAATACTCTGTAAACATCTTCCGTTTAGCATTGTAAAGTCTCTTTTCAACCCTCTTGAAAAAGCAGCCTTGCTGGGTTTTTTTGCCCAGAAAGATCTGAGAGCAGGATTTTTGTTTGAAGGGCTCTTTAGAATAACAATAGCAGCTCTTAACATTAACTTGACAACAAATTCTCTTCACGATGCCCTGAAGAGGAAAATATCCTATTGGGTAATATTCAATTTATTGCCAGTTCTTGCTTTTCTTTCTCTCTGTTTGCTAAACAAATGAAACAACCCTTTCTCTCATTTTATTACTGATAAAATAACAGGCTCTTGTCACAAGACTGTACAGTATAGTGCAAATATACAGGCATTTCATAGAGAAGCAATGACTGTCATATAAAAGGTTATTAGTTAGTGTTCTTTTCCTTGCATTCGAAAAGACATTAAACTTGGATGACAAATTTTTAGGGTGATGATATTTATTAAAGCCTTGAAAGAAAGTTAAATACTAGACCAGAGTTTTGCTTAACTAACCTTTTTAAATATTGCAAAGAGATCTGGTATGTAGTGACAAATATAAGAGGATATATCGTGACAGTGACCACCATCTCAAAGTTAGCCTACTTGTTCATACCTTACTGAAGAAGATTAACCTCTATGGTAATTTTTTCAAGATTTCGGGTGCTAATAAGCTAAATCCTTACATTACTATGTTATCTTCGTTGCACGTAAAGGATTTGGGTCGGAAACAGCACAAACACTAAAAGGAGTTTACAGGTCACTGTCTGCTAAATGGATATAGTTTGAATACAAGTTCCCATAGCATACAAGCCTTAATCTCAAAAGACAATCAAACCCGTCCACTTAAGTCATTTTATGCTGCTTTAGTCTTATTCTAGGTGATGTTTGAAGCCGTGATTAGTGATCTAAGGTACCAAAGATTCCTTCCGATTGATCGAAATAATGTCGCTGTAACAAATATTTCCTCGTCCAGCATTCACAGGTTCATATGCAAATGTTTTCTCAACGATACCTGGTATTCCATTTAAAACAAGGCAAATTAAAAGGTTTTATAGCCAATAGATTGTACAGGCATCCCAAAAAATTACTTCTTCTTGCCTAAAGTCATCGCTGGTTGCATATTAACATACGTCATCGCTTTATTCAGGTCTGCTACAGCTACACAGGAAAACTAAAGCAGTTCTCAACTCTTTTAGCTTTTCCAATCTCAGTAAGCAAAGGTTGGAATAGTCGATGTAAGCCACATGGGCTACAAATCAGCGGTGATCAAGTGGGTGATAAAAAGAAAACGTTTTACCTAAAATTTAAGTTTTTCAGAAAAAGATCCAATTCATCTGGCATTTTGTACACAATAACATATTCTGTTTGATATGTCATATATGGCTTCAAACTTAATCCCAAGGTTGGTAGTTGGTATGCAGCCCTTCGTGTAAGTGTTATTTGAGATTCAGACTGTTTTATGGAAAACACTAGAAAAGGTAATAACGTCATCTGTGGTATTAAAAAATCCCTTCTGCATTTAAGGTTTGAGGAGAGAAAAGTCTTTC
This sequence comes from Morbakka virulenta, assembly GCA_003991215.1. NCBI lineage: Eukaryota > Metazoa > Cnidaria > Cubozoa > Carybdeida > Carukiidae > Morbakka > Morbakka virulenta. Next base: position 4,830,300 of record RDPX01000011.1, on the reverse strand, counting down.
GACGGACTAGTAAAAATAGGTACACCAAAACATAAAGATTTGCTTGAAAAAATAGATATTGGAAACATTTTCCTACTGATTAACTTCGGAAACAAGCAAAATACAAATTGGTAGCTCCATTGGTTGTAACTTTGCCCCCAACTGCAAGCCTCATCTGAAGCGAGACTTTCTAATTATTGCTGGAGCTCTAACATTTTTATTTATCTAATATAGACTAGCCTAAGATATAATTAATCTAAGACATTGCAGTTTTATCTATTTCAGAGCAGTTTTGCACAAATTTACAAAAAGAAAAAAATTGCGAACTAATACCAGGCTGATTCTCGAAGTGTTATATAGTAATGATTACTTTCATTAATAAACCAACTTTTTATGATGCATACAAATGCAGGTTNAACTTCGGAAACAAGCAAAATACAAATTGGTAGCTCCATTGGTTGTAACTTTGCCCCCAACTGCAAGCCTCATCTGAAGCGAGACTTTCTAATTATTGCTGGAGCTCTAACATTTTTATTTATCTAATATAGACTAGCCTAAGATATAATTAATCTAAGACATTGCAGTTTTATCTATTTCAGAGCAGTTTTGCACAAATTTACAAAAAGAAAAAAATTGCGAACTAATACCAGGCTGATTCTCGAAGTGTTATATAGTAATGATTACTTTCATTAATAAACCAACTTTTTATGATGCATACAAATGCAGGTTAAATAATGTTCTCACACACTTTCGATAGAACAGAAATGTTTCGGTATGAGAGGAATAATACGTGCAATATTGTTAGTTTCCAGAAAAAAAGAGACATTCTAAAGTTTATAGAATACTATCAATCATAGCTAACGCAAATTGACTATATTTTTCCCACCATTCACTTAAAACTCAAGTGATGCGTTCTCCCTGGGTTCACAAGATAGTTTTTGCCAAGTCTTAACCTGTCAGATATCAGCTTCATGCTTTAGGTACATTATTCTAGGGTTGTTCAGTCACATTCTTCTATCAAGATTTTCCTTGGTATTCAGAAAATCCTTTGAAAATATCTTTATACATATTTCTTAACAAAGTGCCATCCCTACCCTGGCAATTAGTTAAAAAGCTATAGTATATATAATGTATGTTTTTCCAATAAACAAGTTGTTTTGACAAAAAGTACCAAGATGAGGTACGACAGCCTCTCTTTCCAGACCGTAAAGCTCACTGTTTGAAAAAATTTGATGTAAATCTACTTCTGATCGTCTTTTTATTTACTTCCCGCCTTATGGTCTCTTTTCTTCCATTTCTTCTTGCCACTTTTCCCCTTCTCTTCTTCTTCCTTTTCTTCTTCTTCCTTTTCTTCTTCTTCCTTTACTTCGTCTACTCTGCGTCAACGAAATCGAACTTTTGCAATGTCCTGTCTGCCCCCACTGATAAACTTTCAATGCTCGTTTTCTTTCATTAATTTTCAAAAATAAAACTACTCGTTTTTACTTTTAGATGAATATAACCTCTATTCCTTTATAATTTCTTTTATTAGAAGAAAGAAAAACAAAATGTCTATTGATCCAAATAGAGTTTGTAATATTTTGTGCAACAACAACAACAAATTTGACTTGCAAGAAAAAAACTAGCGTTATTGTTGTCAGTAAAAAAAGTATTTCCTGATTTGTATTGAATTATCTGAAGTCTGAATTATTTCGTTAACAAACCAGACGAAGACATTAAATTATTTTTTTCATTCAAATTTGTTACGCTTTCATTGCCTGCTGCTACTTTACTCATTCATTAGGTATCTCAGGCTTAAAAAATATTAAAGTACTTTGGAGTTGATTTTCAGCTTTCTTTTTTTTAATTGTCAGTGAAATTAAGTTATCCTGTACTTGCTTCAAGAAAGTCTGTAAGTATTTGAAATGGCTTTAGGAAGTCTTGAACTGAGAACTTTTAAACATGTGTTGATGGTCAACTAATTATTTAACCACTAATATTTTATATCGTTTTTGCAGAACATATTGAACACAAATCTTTTTTTCAAATAGAAAAGCATGATATAATTAAGCCCGAATTCTCCGGTATTTAACACATGTTTTAACTCCGTGAAAAAAATGAAAGTTTTGATGTGTTACAATCTAATAAAAATGTTCTCAATTCTTTTTTATTCCGTCTTTTTTTTCTCCCTAAATTCAATGAACCGCAATGAAAGAATCATAACTGGCCTGAAAAACCAAGTCCAATATCCAAATTTTGTGAGCAATCTTGTTGTTATTTAATTGGTTCTTGCAGATTTTTCCTGCTTGTCAAAAAATTCAAGTGTTTCGCAATGTACCTGGAGGAAAAATGGGATGTGATTTTACTGGTGTTAAAAACACTTGATAACTTGAACAGCGCCACAAACTTTCTTTTCAGACTACTCACTTCAACAAATCTTTTTTTGTGCTTGTGAAAGTCAGTGATCTGTGGTTCCAATATATTTTCAAGGCTTTTGCACAAATAACAGTCAACAAGGAAATGTAGCAAAACACTCAGGAAATGCGTTGCCTGTCTCTTCCTGTTGATCGACAGTGGTACAACACTGTCCTTATAATAAAAGCAAACACCAACTTAATCAGATAATTGAAATTGCTGATAAATTTTGACGACTTTGAATTAATATTTTGGGGAATTATTATGAATGAATTTTATCATACTTACGTGACTAATTTTTTTTTAATTTGGAGACTGTGGTGCTTTCAAGCAGACATGCCTTGTCTCTGATATAGGATAAAAGCAATATTCATGGCAATTGAGCGTCTCGAATACAATTTGGCCCAAACATTCCAAAACATTTGCTTCCTTAAAAGCCCATTTACAGTTTTGTTTCTTCATGAATGTCAAATTGATAGTAACGTCATACTAAATTTTGATATGCCAATTTTGATATGAACAAAAAGTTCTTTCAAGATACTAAGGAGCCCTGAATGTCCTGCACGACGTTTTACTGTAACTAAAAGGAGCGTTTTCCGGTACTCTAAAAGCTTTCACAATTTATCGTGAAGCGGTGTGAAGGACTTCTCCTTTCCAGCTGTTTCAGACGTTGTTTTTGAGACCATTCAGTTTAAGCAAGGTAAAGCAAACCTAAAGCCAATGTAATTGCTTGGTTTTTAGTTTCACCTCTGGACCATTTGAACTGGCTATCATTGTGCGAAGGTTCCAGGACACCAAAAGAAAAGTATATTCCTTTGTTGAATTGAAAGAGAAGTCAGATTAATCGGATACACCAGCTTTCATAAATAATAGTACCCCGTGATGTTTGGAATATGCTTAAAAGTGAGCATGGGATATGATTAAACTTCAATACATCGCTCGGGGTTTTTTAAATCTCTTTTGAAAACGATCAATAAAAAAACAATTTTTAGTTTTACAAAGAAGGTAAGAATAAGAAAATGATAAAATTATATTAATTAATTAATTAGTTATTTACTTTTTGATAAGTGTCTTTAAGACCGTGGAGCAAATTTTGTTTGATCAGTGTTAAGCTATGGTGTATATTGTGTGTACTGATAAAAATTACAGAGAGTTTTTGGAAATCGTTAGTTGGCTACTAGCAAACCCCACGTTTTCAAAGGAAGCCCCCATCATGTTAATGTAAACAGGCAGTACTCCATAATGGGTCAGTTACATTCGCCATCAGTGCAAAGAAAGAAAAGTTCAAAGAATGGTTGTCTATGTGATCAGCCATACAAAATTACACTTCTAATGACCACAGCAACAACAGCAACAACAAGATTACCACCAACAACAAAAGCATTGCAAACTGCTATTTCTTTAGACGACTCACAAAAATTTTAGAAGAATCTATTTGTGTCTAGCATTCATGAATTTACAAAACATTACATTCCATGAGTCACCTGGTTCAAAAACACATTTAGAACAAACATATTATTTGCATGTGTCACAGATAAGCCATACCTCAGGCCATTCTCTCTGTAGAAACTCTACAACTGGCCACAAAAAAACATGTTAAGTCATTTCTGCACCCGAACCACACTCGTTGGCTTATTGACCTTCTTATTATTTTGTCTACTCAATCGGTACTAACTCCTTTGCTTTCTTATTTTGATTCCTTTTATGATCTTTCATCTACATCTGTTGTTCTCAAAACGTAGTCGTATAAGGGAGGCTTGGATGCACCCCCTCTTCCTTGTTTACTTGGCCAAAGTTACCAGAGTTTCTGGTGTGCATTCTCGACGGAACACCTTAAAAGGACTATCTTCTTTTAGCTCAAAAAGCCGATGATTGTCCAACTATTTCCGAAGAACTACATAACGAAGGCCAAGCCTGTGAGTCCTTAGAAGAACAAAGTTGCCTCCTGCTTACAGCAATTACGATTGAGTGGTGGAAGTCCAAAAATGAGAAATTTACCAATAACATTACTTGAATAATTACCTCTGGAGATTAGGAAAGCGTATCTTTTCAATTGACTGCATGCTGGGCTGGTTATAGAATGTACTAAGGAGCCCTCTTCAAACATCTTTCAATTGCTTAAAGACAGAAACATCAAAGGATTAAAGTGGCAGACAAGTAACGACCCTTGTATATTTAGTGTTTCTTTCACTGTTTTTTAAGTTAGAGGAAAATATTTCTCATTATTAAGCAGCACCACTTATTTGTCATGATCTGCAATACAGGAAGGAATGCTTCAGAGAGTTCTTTAATGAAAGTTGAATAGAACATCTAGCTTCTTATGTAATTACTTATCTTGCACCTTTTGGATCATCCATGCACCTTACAACATATACATTCTTTGCAATGTAAACTACCATTGGAGGGATAAAAATCCCATCAGCTGAGCTACAGACTACCATTGTGTACAAATATTCATTAAGAAAAATTGCAAATTAATCTCAAGATGAAGTGGGATATTGGCAAAGCACAAGTATACTGATATTTAGAGGCACCTTTCTTATACTATAAACTATAGAAAAGAACATAAACATTGAACATATATTTCTGTTAATCATAAAGTATTGTCTAATATGTGATAAATAGGCAAGATATGGATATTGAATGTAAGTCATATCACTAACCTCATTACCTAACTAATCTACTTCTTATGCTTTTCTACTAAATATTTTAGGTGACCCATTATGTCTCACCTAAAAATTAATTTTTGTAAGTCTCTCAGCTATGCTTTTTATCATTTTCTGTAATACATAGTCAGAGCCTTGAAACTTACTTTCTATTTGTATTTTCTAAGTTTTCTGTTACTATAAAAAGCAGCAATTTTAATAAAGTTATCTATAGAATATCTGCTTTGCAGGCAAAATTGTAACCGGTCAGAAGAAGCTCGATAACTTTTCATGAAAAGGAACGAAATTAAAAAATAAGAAGTTGTGTTTCCTGAAAAGTCGTCAGCGCCGTTTGTCGCGTTTTGTAAAACTACGAATTAAAGTGTAGCTAGAAATTAGAACGGTTCTTCTTCTTGTTTTTCTGTCATCCATATTCACGGTGAAACATTGACCAAATTAGTTTGCCACACAACTCGATCTTTTATTGCAGCCAGCAGATCAGCACCATTGAGGCCAGTGTCATTCTCTATAAATGTTTTCACTGTTATACGAGGTCTGCCGCGACGCTTCTTCTTCTCGGGACACCAGAGTAGAAGCCTTCCTGCAGGATCATCATGTCAAACTGTGTGACCAGCGAGTAGCAATCGACGGCGACTAACCACACAGGATATGCGGGGAAAAGAACCGAATAACTCTGCACTAAGTCTCTATGCAGTTCAAAAAGCCCAAATATGTATGCTTTTTCCTACGACAAATTCCACATCCCATCGACAGTTGTTAGTGTTGGCATTATTTTTCAGTTAATATGGGCACATCTAACTGTTAAAAATGATATCCTGATCGATGCTCGTTTGAACATGGTTACATTTATTGAATCGAAAACACCAGGAATGACAACTTCATAATGAAATTCACAACACGAGAATGCTTTGCATTTAAATATTTGAAAGGGCTGCTCTATATATGATTCCCCCTGTACATAAAGCAAAAAATAACATGTCATACATTTTACAACTATTAATCCTATACGTAATAAATCGAAAATGTAAAGTAACATTATCGGCAAAGGGGAATTTAAGTAACCTTGCATCCCTCACCTTTCGATCGGTATCGACGACTTTGCTGAGTATACATAATTTCTCGTGTTCCTCAGTAAGAATTGATAAGCTTCTTCTGACCGATTAAAATTTGGTCTACCATTTTAGGTCACTTGCCATCTGAGGTGAGTGTTTTCCCTAAAAGGTAGCATATTGAGAAAACTCTCATTTTGAACATTGTTAAGAATGATGGAACCAGTGCTGGTTATTGCATCAACATTAACAGCTAAGGTTTGAAGGAAATAAAACAAATCACTCAACTGACCCATTATGCCCCAACCCACCCATTTTTTTAAAAATGTTGACCTTGGTGGTAAATCTATTGATTTATAGATTCATCTTGCTGGTTTCTATGAAACGTTTCCAATTCTCTTTTAAATTTACAAGACTAAAGTTTTTTTAGCATAATTCCCGAAAAGCTAAGGTTTCGTCATCTTTTGTTTTCTAACATTGTCACTTTTCCCTGATTCACGCTAATTTCGATGAACTACCCACCAAGCAGCAACTACAACAACCTTTCTTTTACATTTTAACATGAAAAGTTTGGTGATATAATCAATTACAACTGGAAATGTAAAGTAAAAAAAATGAAGATTTTGGAATCAATGACCTTTGGAAGACGAGACCATTTCCCATGCTACACAAAGAAGCCAGACTGCTTCAAGTACGAGTGACTTGTTAATGAATATCATTGGCAGCTTATTTGTGATACTTGACAAGAGTTCTAAGGCAGCATATGTGGTCTATTGGAATTTAGAATTCTGCTGAAGTCACGTAAATGATGGGTCTGGTCCCATCCATACCCATTGTTTGATGATAATAAAGCTGGAGTCATATGTAAACAATAACCCGGTGGCGTCTTGCATTGAAATGAAATAACAGATGACATGTTTTTTAAGTTGGTCAACCCAAAGCGGGTTAAGACAAGACACCACGGGACAAAGCAACAGCAAAGTTGACCTCGGAAAGTTGATTTGAAGGTAGCAAAATTAGCTGGTTGATACGTGAGGATCTCAAATGTAAGAATATTATTTTACACGTGAAAAGTCATTTTATGTAATTTAAAGGAAACTGGAAAACCAAAAAGTAGCAAAAATAGGCCAAATAATACCAAACTATATAAATACTATGCAATATTGTACAGGTTCAACAGCAAGGGTTGGATTGGGAATCGTAGAATGTTTCATTTTGAAAAAGAAAATGATTTGAAATTAAATTAAATCAAATAAATAAAATTGAAATGAAATTTTTGAACCTCATTCAATAAGCGAGATGAAAGAGTTTTCTAAGAGTTAATATTTTTAACAGGCAATGACTTCAATTTTAAGCAGACATTACTACTGTTCTCAACGATTTGGAATTTAAAATTTTATAACATATATATATTCAGACAGAAAAAAGTATTGGTGCCCAAATTTCTGGTTAACATATTTGGAAACCCTTACTAGAAAAGTAATGTATAAAAAGTGAAATACGGCTAAAACCTAATAGAGTAATCAAACATTCCAAGGCGTTCAGTAAAAAAAAAGATCCATTTGATAACCATGGAGTAAAAGTACCTAAAAGATTTCAGATCTTCTTCTTCTTCACCCCCTGCCTTAATAGCTATTACTCCGTCCCCCCCCCCCCCAACACACACACACACACGGTCTATCTTTTCTAGGTCTGATTTCATACAGTATCTTGAGGTCGGACACCAAAGTAACTTATATCTTTTTATACCTTGTCTCTCAATTTCCGATTTGGTCTTCACTTTGATCTCCTTCATGGTACACTTACCATTGCCTCTCATGCAAGTTTTTCCCCGTCCATCATCCTTACACGTTGGAACAATCGCAATCTTATTTCCCTCCCTATTTTATTAATATCATTTACTTTTAATTTTCTCCTGGTGTCTTTGCTTTATACAATTTTTCAAAAATCTTGGTTTTAGTATGTGGTACAGAATGCGCTAGGCCTGATTATATAATTTGTATTTGCTGTAAGCTAAAAGTTCTTTTGCATATGTAGATTACCCCATTGTCAAGTACCAATTAATTTTCTAAGTGAAGGATAAGCTTCTGTCTCCCTTTTGACCCATTGTATGGCCAAGAGAACCACAAACAATTATCTACTCAATTACTGACCTCTTTGCTCAGATTTAAGTCGATTTTTGTTATTGGGAATAGAATTTCATCTTGGTAAACTAGTGCATTTTATAACGCATTAGCCAATTGATTCCACGTTTTATGATATAAACTATTTTTTATTTTTAATGCGGTATTTTACATTACAAAAATAAATTACTAGATTTTATTCCCTTTACTACTCTAGTATACAAAAAATTTTTTTGTTCAAATTTATTAATTCCCTCTTTATGTTCTATTAAAAAATTCAATGTAATAAAGTTACCATCAGCTTTAATATTATAACAATTAAGACCTGCTTTTCATACTTTCCTTTTATCGTTATTGTAAAATTTAGCATCAGACAAAAACATATTTTTCAACGTTTTTTTGCATAGGTCTACTGCCATACTTAAACTATTTGTTTACGTTTATTACTCATGTAATTGAAGTGAGCTCATCCTTTTAATTTTTATTGAAATTTCAATATTTTTCAGAGACACTAAAGTGAACAAAACTTAGATTTTAATAAGAAAGAACAGGAGTGAAATTTTTAAAATTAAATGTTCCTTTTATAAACGAACCACAAAGGACAGAGTTACGGATAACTTTTTATAGGTCTGACACTTTCCATCCCTTGATGCTTTCACTAAACGATCTAAGTTGTAAACTCTCTTGTGCGAAGGTACTGTGCAAGTTTAATAAACCAATAAAAAAAAAATACTGTGCCTGGAACGTCCAAGTATATAACTGACAATGATGGGGACTAGTAAAATTCTCTTAAAAGGTGAATGGGTAAATTGCTCTAACTATGGATTTTGGTTTACGAATGAATTTTACTTCCCTCATACCCGTACCCAGCTTCTTCTTTTCTTGGCTAATATGTTGCTGAGCTACACCAAAAAAGTTTGAAAAACCTTAAAACAGTACAACAGCGTCCATCAGAAAAGGTTATGCAGAAAATTCATACTTTATGATCAATTTTCCGTGACAAACTTTGTTTCTGACCCTGTTCCAACACTTTTCATACGTATGCTGAAAAAGGAGAAGCTTTTGATTACAGAAACATTTGCAGACTCTTTCCTGTATATACCTCGTGTTAACGAGATCATACAGTCTCAAAACCTCATCAAAGATACGTGTGTTTTCAACTAATGTTTTCAACTGGTATCTGTAAAATTAAAAATAACAGTAAAATCAGTGGGTGTTCAAAAAATATTTTGTCGTCCATCAATAAATAACTTACCTATTTTGCATCTCATTAAAATTCACATTGAAATCCTCGACGCTGTTAGAGCACTTAATTCTGAACATTATGACATTTATGAATAAAAGAAAATATCGGCTGGTGTTTTGTCCCTTTTCTACAAGTCGCTGCATTGAAAGTAGATATGAGTTTTTAGCACAGAAAGATGTTGATGAAATTTCTCACTGCATGTTCAACAATTCTTTTTGTCTTTCCCTCAGATGGGCCATATTTTGTCCCTGGTTGTCTTTTCATAAGATTTACAAGGTTCTCGTGACTTCCAATGTATTTGCATAGAGTCTTCTTGTAAAAGCAATAGAAAAGCCCTGGTAAAATTCAACTCCTTATTTGAGTTACTTTTTCATGAAAATACAAAATGTCTTGAGTTGCTAACATGATTTAACAGTACCTTCAAGTAGTATACATATTTTGTTTTAAAACTATATTTTATTTGTTTTAATGCAATACTCCTTGACTATTTTTAATAAAGTAATCCTGTCAAGTAAGTATCATCGACCTGTCTTCTCCCAATTGTCTGAACAATGAAGGTGATTCACAGAAGCACTTGGGTATTCAATTGAGCTGACTTGTATTTTGTACTTTAGGACCTACCTTTCTGTAGTAATGTACAAGTATCATATCAATTAAAAATAGATGCTGTGGAAGTCTTAAGTGGTATGTTTTCATCTGTTGCTTCATACTCAGTCCTCCATTCATATATTTTAAAAATATACTCGTGAATTGAAAATAAACTAATCCATTTGATCTAAAAAAAATGAGACATTGACATCAAAGATGTGGCTTTGCATATTATTTCATTTGTTTATAAGATTGTCAACACGGAGGGCATTGTGGTTATCGTATTTTTATTGCAGTTTACTTTTTTCGTTTGAATTTGACCCGAAATCTATAGTGTCTCAAGTAAAATATGCAGCTGCTGTCATTACATTTTAAAGAGTACATCAGTAGTTTAAAATAAAGCATCGTTCTAAAGTTGTCAATGAAATTTGACTAGTAATACACGTTTGATTGGTAAAAATACACTCGCACAAACAAAGTACTAGGAGTGCTAGATTGATAATATATAACAAAAGGATTTTGAAGTGCAGCCACGGCACACCCAGAAAAATACATCAATTCAAAACGTTATTCATTTGGAAAACTTACCTTCAAAACAACCCTTAGCATTTTGACGACTTTAGGGAGACACCACGGAGTGTTTATCCTCTTTTTAAAATGTTTTTGAGTTAATGTCTTTACTGTAATACTGTTAACATGGTCGTTGTCAACCAATAATTTATAACCGAAGCTTGCTGACAAATGAGGTTCCGATGCGTTTTTGCAGATGCAGATGTAGAATTATTATTATTATCCTACTTCTAGTTAACATTGAATCAAAACAGAATATACATTGCAGCAAACGAAGGGGAAACAGTGACTGAGTAATGCTCATTGTATTTAACATTGGGCTCAAACGTTCTTGTGGAAAATTGCAATAGGATGCATGTTGCAATTAGCGGTGAAATTATATTATTAAAGCTCTCCATAGTTTTCTGTTCGACCAAAAATGGAATGCCACCAGTTCCTTTTTTTCTATTGACTTTACCTTTTACTATCTTTTTTTAATGGTTAAAAACCATACAAGAACCAAACAGTTCCATAAACTATGTGTATGGAACTGTGAAGATATGGGGGGAAAAAGAACAAGGTTAAGCCAAGAGATAAGACAACCTTAGACTTAAAAATATTTAAATCAAATGATGTGGGAAAACAATCAGATCTCAAATCTCAAACAGTTCTATATTCTAGCAGTCTGAGGGGGAAAGACTACAATCATAGAAAGCTCTCTTACAACGAAGGACAACAACTGCATGAGGATGAAGACGTTAAGAAAAACGAGTCACAAGAGATGCATCAAAGTATTTCCTGTGATAATACCTAAAGAAAAGACTAAGACAAGCAACATTCCGTCGATGAGACAAAGGTTGAAGAGTAGCAAGATTTAGACCTATCAAATTAGAAACATTTTACATAAAGTAATGAATTGGGAGTCATAATATTGGGAGGAATCCGAACGTTCTCTGGAATTGGTAGTTACTCCTCACTGGTTACATCCACTTTCAGCAATAACAAGCTAAATTACACTTTTACATTCAAAATAATTTGCACTGTTTATAACTTTGAACATTGATTGTTTGGATAATACTGTTTATTCAAATAAGAGCGTGAGCGGATATTTTCTTTTAGTATTTAAATATACAAGAAGTAAAGCTTTGCCCAGTATTCGAGTGTCGAAAAACGAAAGAAGTAATAGTGTCTATCAGGGGTAACAATTTTGGTAAAAAATCTAGGAAATACCTAAAGAAATTGTAGGCGTACACCAAATGTCACCCCCCCCATTCATACAACCCCAACATTAAATTTGTTGGTATTAGAAACGCTAAAACTCGTAAGGTTGAAGCAATATTACACAAATACGGCTGTGATTAAAGAAATGCAATACGAAAGAAGTATGTGATTATTAATAACTGATCAGGGCTTTCTTATCACATATTATTTGTGTAATTATTTTTATATATAAATATTGTCAGAACAAAATTTGCGAACGTTTTGCGTTCTTGTCTCTTCTTAATCTTTCGACTGCTCCCTGTTAGGGTTCGCCACAGAGGACCACACGTCTCCATTTTGTGCGGTCGGCAGCTTCTTCCCTTCTCACCCCCATCTCCCTCGTGTCCTCTTTTTTTTGTTGTTTTGCGATCTTGTTTACACACACAAAACAATTTTGGCGAAAGATTTTTGTTTACTTTCCTGAACCACAAAGGAAAATAAAAATGAGGGACGTGTCCCTTTTGTGTAACATTAACTGTGTCAGGAATTTCTTCAGCTATCGTACTTGTATCGTAGGTGTACGGCGAAAAAAACAGCTTTCGCTTCCTGAAATAGTCAGTACATGAATCTTTCCAGGCAGACGTCACATGTCATAACAGCGTTTATTTTTAAATTAAACATTAATTTGTAATTGAAAAAAGAGTACAAAATATCAGTCATTGAAAATTCTACATCATCACTTTATTCGCTGTATTTATTCAAAGAACGAAATGCCTCATCTTCTTTTTCAAAATCTGTTTGTTGAAACGAATTCGTTGCCCTTATCATTTCTTCGGCAATTTGAACCTGATCTTTTAATAAAGAAAACGAACTTGAACAAGAGTCTCGGTTCTTTGAAACAATAAATTGAAATGTCTTCGCTACGATTAACAAATATTCTTTTTATGCTTTGATTAGGAATAAAAGAATGCGCTTTTGAGTTGTAAGTTAGTCTCTGTCTTCTCTATTTCTTCTTTACAGCCTTCTTTAAAACTGCGTTATTTATAAGAAATCGGCGTTTATTAGAAGACAGTGTTTTTAAGAAGGCCGCGATAATTAGAGGGCAACCGGTTTTTATTTTTTAGGCTTGGTGTTTTTAAGAGGAAATACGGAATGCTTCACAGAAAAAATAATTTTGTCATTTTAATGAAGTAAGTTCCTGCAAGATAACTTGCTGGAATCATCTGAATTATATCTGAAGTGATCAGATACCTGAATAGGCTTAGCGGTAAGATACTGTTATTCTGTGTAAGGATACAGCTGAAAGCCAGAGGAAGTAATGTTACCCCAATTTACGCTCCAGACCTTTGTAAGCTAATTCTTAATCTTGAGAAAGGCATTAAATTCGGTGAATGTTTATTTCTTTAATAGAGACATGTAGGAATTCTGGCTTATTTTTTAAACATTTCAACTATGTATATGTGCTCATATATATAATTTTTATTTCTGTGTGTCTGTGTCTCTGTGTGTGTTTGTGTTCATGTATGTGTGTTAAATGCGTAATATATTTCACGTGAAAAAAGTCGTCTTTTGTAAGTTATTTTATATCATCCAATAGTTTACTCACAAGATTTAATATTAGATCAAAGGATAATCCCAATTTACGTATCGAGTAACGTAAAGAAGATGTTGGTGTTGGTTGACAATGCTGATATCATTAAAGGCATTACAGAGTTTGGCACAAGTGAAAAGAGTTTAAGTCAAGTAAATATTGTCTATAATTATGGGGGTGAAATACTCCAACAGAATGTAGCATTCATTAGTAGTGTGAAATGAATCAAGGATTATAACTGTTGCATGTGCTAATTTTTAATTTTTATCAAGAATTCTGAACCACAAAAGGGCAATTATTAATTTTGTAACCAAATTAAACGGTAACGCCAAAACGGAGAACACTTTTCTTGATTTTTTTAATTAAAAAAACTACTCAGCCCGACAGACCAGACCACTTCGAAATTGCCGCACTTCAGATTTGTTTAAAATTTTAATAACTACAGTCAACTTTGTTGCTATACTTTCACACGGCTTAAAAAACAATTCTAAACTTCATTGGTTAAAGATTTTTCTTTTTTTCTTTTCCGTCAATAGATTTTTCATTCATCAAGCATGCAGGCCAAGTCAACTATTGCTCCCTTCCATTTTAAGGTCGATCATTATTTTCATGACGATAGTAATAAACTAAATTTTTAAATATAAAGTACTACAATTACTACTACTACTACTACATATAATAATTTTAATAATAATAGTAATAAAATAATAATAATGATGATAATAGTAAACAACAGAAAGCTGGAAAAGAGGGGATCCATTCTTGCTGCCTGGGACAATAAGTTGTACACCAGAACTTATCATCCCTAATTGCTTCATATTCTGTGCTTAACCAAGTGAAGAATTAGTGATAAAGCCACAAAAACATAGATCATTTTATTAGAGGCTGCTCTGTGCTAGCGTCAAGTAAATATTAAAACAGCCACAGCAGACCGGACTTAGTCAATTTATTTAATGGAAATAATGCCAACAGCATAGCAAACTATTTGCTAAAATCTGTTAAGAAAACAACCCGGAGCCAACATTACACCCAACTATGGTGTGGGACGTCCAAGTAGCAACAGGCTGTAAAGTTAAATCTAATCAACTTGAAATCACAATTAAAACAAAAATAAGTAATAATGCCTCTCATACATGCGACTGTTCCTGATGATAGCAATGCAGCTGTTAAGGGATTTGAAAAAATAAAAAAATGTCACGTCTTGAAATGGAAGTAAACAAAAATATGTGGACTGAAAACAACAATAATACCAATTGTCATTGGGTCTCCTGATCTTGTGAAAAACAGGGGTACAAAAATTTGAGGAAAAAAATCCAGAAAACTGCATTTATAAGAAATGAAAAAATGCTGTTAAGAAGCATTGCATATATCATGAAAACAACTTTGTTTATGTGAAATGATATGTTTTAATTGTTTGCTGTCAAAAAATTGGGGGTGGTAGGAAGAAAGACACGAAAGAGAAAAAAGGAGTAGTAACATCTTAACCCTATTGCTTAAGTTAAGGTTCTCGCCTATGACTTGGTAAACTTTGCTGGGAATGTTATTTGGCTGCTATTGATGGCATTCAATTCTGCTGATACATTATAGTAGAACTTTGGTTAAGGGACGAAAATAGCTCACACTATTTATGGAAGTTTATAACGCCAGGTAATGTTTACTTAACTACTGTTCACCCTAACAACAACAACAATAATAATAATGATGATAATGATAAAAATAATAATAAAAATAATAATAGTAGTAGTAATAATAATAATAGTGAGAATAATAGCAACAATAATAATAACAATAACATGATAATATTATTATCATTATTATTATTATTAATATTATTATTATTATTATTATTATTATTATTATTTTATAGTCGGAACTTGGGAAGAAATGGCAGTGCTTTTTGTTTTCAAAAAATATTCATATCATGTTATTGTTATTCAGAGATATTCCGCTGTTAACAATAACAATAACATGATATGAATATTTTTTGAAAACAAAAAGCACTGCCATTTCTTCCCAAGTTCCGACTATAAAGTGAGGTATTTGACAAAAAAGTTCATCACATTTTTATAACTTCAATCTGTCAGAACAATTTGATTTTTATTGCTACTTAATTACTTTATTAGCTTTTTAAAAGGCTTTTTGCATGGCACAAAAGTTAAATTCTTTTACCTGGTTTCCCTAAAAAATGTAATGTACGTCTATATTTATGACGTTAGTGATAGTCATTGTGTGGTTGTTATGTACGTGTTTTAACGTGAAAATGTCGGTGAGGCTTAAATTGGGACAACTTTCAGGGTGGGTGAAATGAACATTTTATGTAGCTAGTGAAAATGTCGACCCTCGGTTGTTCCAAAGATTAGTCTTACCACCAATCTAAAAAGATTAGGTTTAATAGGTTAAAAACGCAAAAGCTCAAGATTTAACTTACTAAATAATGTTCACCGTTGTTTTATTCACAGCCAAGAATTAAGTTGAACGCAAATGTTTGCAACCATCATTAAAACTCTCAGTAATGCGGGTATTGTAAACAATTTTCTGACATTTCACAAGGTAACGAACCTAACCTACTTGACAACGGTTTGTAATATTTTCAACTTGCTTACATTAGTGATTGGATTGGCAAGCATAGTAAACTGATACTTTTACAAATATAATTATAAAAATTTGAAAATATTTTTAAATGCATCAACGTAATGATGATCTTCTGCTTCAATTTTCAGTTTGAGAAACTCTCTCCTTCAAGCTAGATTCTACTTCAAGTTTATATTCCACATTGAAGCCAGCTCCAGCATATTTACCCCCTTCACAAATACAATTCGCAACTTCCTTTTTAGTCACTTGATCAAATAGTATTTTTGTTTCTTGTTTCTGCTTCAATTTTGATGCAGGAACCATATTAGAAACCCATGTTACGTAAATCAAAACGCAAAATCATTTACACTGGCAAAGTATAATAAAATATCTTATCTAATGCAGTTTTTATTGACAGTAATTAATTTTCCTTTACTTTATTTTTCCATCTCTTGAATTACAATTGAACTGAATTTTATCTGGTTTTTAAAAAATTAAAGTATGACAAACAGAAACACGCAGTGGTGTATACCGATCTCTGTTCTCTAAGTTATCGTTCCCACTAAGAGCACCCAAAATTATAAACGTGATAAGTACATCGGCTTATTTTCTAGAGACGGAAATACTACAGCGTCCGCGTTTAATTGTGATAAAAAACGTGCTCTGTTACTCTGCTTCTGCTGGTGGAAACAAAACCTCTGGAGTCAGAAGTACAATTTTTAGTTTTGTGAGCAATTTTCTGCCAGTCTGGAGCTTGGAAGAAACACTTGACACCTAACTCTGACATTTGCCCGCCCCTCCATTTAGTTAGCACTTCCGGAAAACTATTATTCTTGACAAGTGTTAGTTGACATGTGAAATGTAAACCGACAATTGAAGCCCGATTCCCAGACCACTCTTCAACATTGACTCAATCTCAATATTAGAGTACATTTTTGTTTTACTTCGGCGTTTGGTCATCATTTGTTTGAAAACTACCTGTGGCCAGGAATATTTGAAATATATTCTCTCTTTGTTGACAGCTTAAGACCTGTGTAAATGATTTCAGCTCAACGTGATATCTTACCACGTCTGTGTTGCTCTTACCTTCAGCAGCTGTGTTTTGTGGTAAAAGATCCCTGGTAGAAGCAACAGAGAATACTGTACTAATTTGGTAAAGGAACTCCCTGTGTTTAAATATACATTTAAATACATATTTTTACACTGGCCACGTATAAAACAAGTGGTCACTGGGTGTATGTAAACATTTTAAACTGTTTTGATAGTTGGAGCGACCACTCAAAGTATTGGTTGTCGTGTACCACCACCTCTCATGGATCCAGGGCACCACCATCTGGTCAGTCTTGAACCGATAACGTCTTCATTTCTTGTAGAGGATATCCTTCGACGGAGTTCGTCACATTCCTATGAAAATTCAATGGGTATGGAAAGCCCATCGTCTGTCAAACTCAACGATCAGTGCTGTCTGGAGAGCAAAGAAATTACTTTGGAGGGATTTTTAAATACTTCACAAGACAAAGGGGCTGATCATCAGGGCTTCAGCAGTCTTAGTTGCATGGTGGCCGAGGCTGAAAGAAAAGAAGCAATGGACAGAGTTCCTGTCGAAGGTAAGCTTTTTTCCTGTATAAATTTTCGCATCCATTTAAACGTCATAAGTTTATTATTAATCCATAAAATAAAAACCTGTTCGCAGCATGTTTCTTACATCACGTACAGTTACGATTAAAAGTATACCAAGATTGAATAAGCAGTGTAATATGTTAAGAGTTCACTTAACTAGCAACGGACCGAAAAACCCAAGATATTGTTTTGTAACTTACTTAAGAAACCCTTGAGAAAAACAGCTTTTCAAATAGGGCTCAGTCATTGTTGATCCCCCCAGCCAAACAGTGTTGAAAAGGGACAAGTATTTTTTATTTAACGCTATTTTGAGCTTGGAGGGCACCTCGCACCAAGCTATTGCTCTTAAGATACCCTCAAATGACAAGACTGACAGGCAAATGAGCGAAACCAGAGATGTTTCGACAGGTTAGCTTCCCCCATAGTTTACGAGTGTCAAGAAAAGGAGGGACTTTTCTTTCAACAGTTTGTTCTTAGCAATTTACGGTTAAGAAAACGCATTTTTATTTGTCCTCCCCCCGAAAGAAAACAGTACCAAAGTCTGTTTTGCTATCCCTATTTAACGTGGTTAGAAGAGTGTAATTTTTAGCACGTATTCTGGCTGTATTAGAAAATTGAAGATACGTAAAACTTTTGTATTTGGTAAGAAATAGGTCTTTCAAGATGTAAAAAAGAGTGAGATGACGAATGGTGATGATACCATTTGTTGTCTGCCAACCAGTTGTTTTGGGGAGGTTAAAAATTGAAGGAAGGGAGCCAATACAATTTCCCTAGTTGTTTGTATTAAACTCTTGCTGTTATGTCTATTCTGACCGGTACAACAGACAATTAGAAGTTTCATTCCCATTTGCAATCAAGAATCGACCCTTTCAGTTGAACAGCTGATGTTTCAGGAATATATCCACGTTGAGTTGGCTAAAAGCAAGGTCACCTGAGCAAATAATATTGTAAAGAGAAAGTGAGAAACCAATTACATGAGTGAAAAATCGAGCAACTTGGTAGCGTGGTATTTTTCCTGAGCTTTAGATTATGAGTTCAGTGATACTTAAATGAGAGCAATGCTAACAAAAAGGTTACAAGAGACCTCTTCAGTGACATTTTTATGCCTCTTGTCTTCCAAAGTACTTTGTGAGAGAATTGAAGAGTATTTAATTGCATGTAACTAATAACAAACGTATTAAGTAGCAGATAAAC
Organism: Morbakka virulenta; assembly: GCA_003991215.1. Lineage (NCBI taxonomy): Eukaryota > Metazoa > Cnidaria > Cubozoa > Carybdeida > Carukiidae > Morbakka > Morbakka virulenta. The sequence goes on along the minus strand of RDPX01000011.1, from coordinate 4,811,530 downwards.
TCCCAGAAGTTACAAAGAAGGTATATTTATAACTTCCCAGGGATAAATTGGACATTTCACTTGAAATAACTATTATGAGATATACTCTAATGTGGCAGCAATTAGCTTATTTATTATTATGGGCAGTTTAGATTTGAATTTAAACAGAATGATTTGATTAAACCAGAAACATATTTTGAAGTGATTGATGATAAGCACACAAACGTTGACCAAAGTGAAATATTTTATCACAAAAAATGAAAAATAAACTATCAGATTTTGAATAAGGTCTTCATAAGGAAGCTAAATATTTTATTTCCGAATACACCTCTTAACGTAAAATCATTTATTTAGCGAATGGCAGTCATTTAGTGTAAAGCAGGTCTTGGTATTCAAGGGGCCTATGGCGACGACTCTGAATGTTTGCGAAATATAGTATATTTCTTGACATATGCCAAAGGTATGTGATGCACATTTTGACAAATTTGATTACCGATACGTCAATGCAATAGTCGACTTTATTTAAAAAATTACCAATTATAAGGACATTCGTTCTCGCCCAGGCTATGGGAGATAAAAGTTGGCCGACTAGTATTTTCAGAAATCTAAACGAGTGGGCAAAGTTACCAGAAAATCATGTCATGTCTCAATGGATTACGGAAACAAATTTTTTTTTGAATTTAGCGCAGAAATGTTTTTCTGGAAAGGAAGATACCGAATAAATTAACTGGTTTGATGTAAAAAACAAACAGATTGTGCATTCGTACTTGATTACCAGAATCATTTAATTCTAAAATAAAAGGTTACCGGTCAGGTAGAGTTAATCATGTCTTAGCAATGATCTTGTTAAAATTCGGCAGTTCAGATATAATGATTTCACATCAAATGAGTTTATTCACAAAGTAGATCGAAAATAAAGGAGAGTAGAGCGGTTGAGTAAATAACGACAACTAATTGAACTAATCGAGACAACAAATACCTTTGCATAGGATCTATTTTGCCTCTGTATTTCTTCATTTAATTGTCAGTCAAGCCATCCAAGAGATGCTCACAACACCACTTCAACGAACTCAGCACTGGAAAACTAGAACCCGCCTGTTTCTTTCATTAGTGAAACAAAAAGGGAAAAGGGGAAAAAGATATATTTAAACGACAAATGACCACCGTTTGTAATGTTAGTAAATTACCTGTTTTGCGTATCATAGTGCACTCTCCTTAATTAACCAACCCAAATCATCATTGTTTTGATTTCCATATAGCAGGTAGAACAAGCACTTGGCGTTAGCTACTTACCACTTGGTATACTTAAATAGGCTACTCCGTCGTTGTTAAAATATTGTCCACCAACTATTGGTGTCATTTCGTTGCATTTTATAATTTCCTTCCAAATATACTGGGAGCACTTGTATCACTAATAGTCTACTGTGACTGCTAAAAAGAATACCTAGATACGATGCAGACTCATTTTAATCCAGACATCCAGGAGTTTCTTACATAATAATTAAAATAATTCTTTGACTAGATAATAAAAAAAGTTAACCCCCCAAAAAAGGTTTACATGTAATCTGGAGGAAAGAGTAGGGGATAGTTTCAAGAGTCGAGGTATACAAACCAAAAACAGAACCTTGTTTTTTTAATTGATGATACGCTTTGGGTTCCGGTCATCGAAATCAGTCCTGCCATCTCCACAATTGTGTATCAAACAATTTATTACCCATGGCCTGTAGTATGTCATGAAATAAACTGAAAAAACCTGAAGATTGCTGCTGTCAAGCTTGAGCTGAATTAAAAATCACGGGGTAAAAAGCCCGAATAAAATGCTTGTCAAGTAACAGTAAATGTTATAGCTGTAAGTTTGTACAATATTTTTCTTAACATTATAGTGACTTTGACTGAGGCAAGGGATGACAGGCTAACTAAGTCCTATCTATTTTTGCCCCCGCAATGGGGGAAATTCCTGCCTATTTCCGCCCTTGATATCAGGAAAGCACTGCGTTTTTAGCATTTATTCAGATAGCAAAATTCTTCAATCATTTGACTGACTTGGCGCTAAAATCATGATCCCCCGCATTTTTCTACCAATTATATTTCTCCAGGGATGCTGGAGGGTAACACTTTTTATTTTGACACTGTAAAATTAAACACTCAGGTTTTATTAAGACATTCGCCATTTAGAGCAAAGTACACATCATAACATTAGACATCTGGTAGCATTTACTAACTTCTTTAAATCGACAGCAATAGAATTTCTTAAGCTGTACACATTTTGTTTTACCCATTTCATACAATCTGATTTCAAACCATACATCTAGCCCTCGATAGCAGGCTCTGGAATCGTGTTGCATTAGAGTATTATATACCCCCCTCCTTGCCAACCGAAAAATACATTTTGATCATAATCTTTGAATTAGAATATATACATGTAAAAAGCTTCGTTCAAATTTATGCCTGGTTTTTGGATGATAAAGAAGACATTTTATTTACTCGATGTGCTATTTGGTCAGCAGTTTGTGACTTGGTAGATAATGAAACTATGATTTGCTAAAGGATACCCGTGAGTGGCATCAATTCGAAATTTCGGCCTTGCTGTCAGCCGCACCAGTCTTCCTATCTGGGACATGCATTTAAATATCTCTGAATCAAGTGTTGCTTCAAACCGTGTTAATTTTGTCGCGAACTGCCTCCAGAATAAGGAAGTCACCTAGAAAAGTTTGGTAAATATACCTAAAGAATGGAAAGTTTTTCCAAATGAAAGCAAGGATAACATTGACACCCTTTAGGATATTTGATTTTCAAACCGAACTGGTCACCAAAAAAAAGGTTTTGCAACTGATAAAACTGCAGCTGTGATATAATCTACATTTTCATAATAGCTATTATTCAAAAGATTGACCCTGCATGAGTAACTTAAAAAAACACAAAAAACCCCACGAAATTTAAAAGCGGTAAATTTTATGAGAAAGGTAAATGTTGGAAGATTTAGTGCAAAAGCAAGTTGATTCCTATGCACACCTGAAATTGATTTGCAAAGCTTAGATAATCAAAATTTCAACAAGGTTAGATGTTTTAGCTCGAAATAGCTACATTGACGCACAACTCCTCCCAAAGGTACCTGTGTTGTGGTTGCCAAGATTGCAGTTGTCTAAATTGAAATCGCCAATTTCATATATTCTTAGTAAATTATATTGAGAAAGCAACTGATTTGTGCTGGTTTTTATAGCAGTAGTCACAAGCCCTCCTAATTTATTACGAGGATTGTCTATTTCCAATAAATAAGCTATTGATAATCTGAAATGATACACTCTGAAATGCAACATGACACAGTCTTCAACTAATAAGAAATTTGCCTATATAACAAATGTTGCCAAGAAACCTAACGGACCACATTTTGACTCGAAGGATTTCAATGGTTCTCTCCTTTAACGAATCTCGTGTGATGCCGGGGGACTATTCAGGGCTGCAAGCAAACGTTTTGTTAGGCGCTTCTCGTTCTGTCAACATCAACACTTGAGAATGCCGCTACTATCTTTGCTACAACCACCACCCGAAATTTCCCAAACCGTAAAATAATATTAAACAGTTGACAAAAATATCCCCACGGGTAAATATCATTAAGGTATATTGGATTCCTAAATCACCTTTGAGAACCGATCCTACACAATGCATAGCTATATGGGTTCACCTTCTGTCTACAGTATGACCAGAAAAATAGAGCATCTCGTCAAAGTCCAACTGGCCTGCAATTCTTTATCTGCGAGATGATAAATACCTCATAATCGTAAGGCATGCGATAACCTTTGCATTAAAAGTAGTCAGCTTAGGAGAGAAAACATACATTAGCTTGAGTTTTATGTACTGGAGTCTTTCAGTGTGTCTGATGGTAGCCAACCTAGCTACATTTTAATTTCCACCGATTCATCGTTCTTACCTTTTGGTGTATGCTATGGTTTTTTGTTGTGGAAACATTGCACTGTCTTTATATTAATAGTTTATTCTTCCATATGCAAGTGTAGCTAATAACTGACGTTATTTTCTAGATTTGCAATTTAGTGTTTCTACCTCACTGTACATTTGTTTACATTCCCCTGCCTAATTAACTCAGGACCTACCACACCTACTTTCATTTGCGACTGTATATTCAATTACTGCCTGAATGGAAGCAGTGATCTGACCTATCTGTCATTAAATTATGCTGAAATACATTTATGCTTTTTTCTGAGTTAACGTAAGATAGATAGATAGATAGATAGATAGATAGATAGATAGATAGATAGATAAATAGATAGATAGATGGATAGATGGATAGATAGATAGATAGATAGATAGATAGATGGATGGATTGTCAGATACACATATACATACATGCATTCAAACATACATTCATACATTCATACATACATACATATACAAACATACATACATTTATACATACATACATTTATGCATACATAGATACACACACATGCATTCATACATACATACATACATTTATGCATACATAGATACACATACATACATTCAAACGTACATTCATACATACATTCATACATACATTCATACATACATTCATACATACATTCATACATACATACATACATACATACATACATACATACATACATACATACATACATACATAAATACATAGATGGATAGATGGACAGATGGATAGATAGATTTACAATAATTAGTGACTGCCATTATATCAAAATCAGTATTGTATAATTGCAAGTTTACACCTATTTAGTTTTGTCCATTTAATTTGACTGTCATTTTTACCCAGGAGATAGTCAGGCCTAAAACCCATGATCAACAGTTGTTATCTATAGGTTTAATTTAGTAATACCATATATGTGACAAAATTGAGTTGAGTTGACAAAGAACGTTTTAATAATTCTGTTTAAACTGAAATCTGGCTAAGAAATCACAAAACACGAGGGTATCTTCATTGAGAGCAAATTCATTGGTCAAGGCACTCGTCTATTTTATTTCATGCTATTCTATTTATTACCAGCAAACAACCTTTTGGTTTTGTATGTTATTTTGTTCATTTTAAAGTTTCAGTTAAATGAATAAACTTGATAATTTGAACCGTATTTGACTTTCTGGACGCTACTATGAAAATTTCTATTTACTTAGTAGTAAGAAACTAGCAAGAAAACCATATTGCCTTTTATTGTACTTTTTGCTAAGAAAATTTTCATACGGAAGCCTTGAGAAGATTTTTTGCAAAAAGTCTCATGTTTTAACCGTGGAAATTTGTCTTTATTTTTTTTCCGGATGGGGGGAGGGGGTGATTATAGAATTAAGTGTATTCTTCACATGTGTGCGGGAAGGAATACACACATGGATAAAAGATTGTTGGGAGCATTGTTGGATGTTTACTAACTTATTTTGATCTTTTCTTTCCATTCTGGTCTTTCTGTCTCAGATGTGTAGAACTGACACCTCCACTTAAATATCACCTGAACTAGTGCTTCGTCTTCGTTTATCCCTCCATTTTTCGTGCTTGAAGAAGTATACTCATTTTTTCCTCTTATTTCCTTATGATATTCGCTATACCTCGAAGTGAAATTTGAATAATCTATATTACTCGAGTTTTTTTATGGAATCAATAACTCGTCATGAACTTTGTGAGGATTATTTTCTTCTTCCTTGTACCTGCACAAATCTCTTGAGGGAAGTGTTTTTAAATTTTAGTATTTATAGAATTCTCAGTTTTTTAAAACTGTAACTCTGAGAAATTCGCCACAACAGTCAACTCAGAAACCACCAGGTAATGTCAAGGGCACAGTATCTCTCAGATATGTTAACGAAATAGCAGCAGTCGTAAGATTTCTGCAATGCTGCTTTTGCCTCAATGTTTGAATGTTTTTGTAAAACGGTACTTTCAACAGAAACAACCTTAGATGAACCATCTTTAAACAACGTTAATTACTGGGTACAATCGTAGGTTTAAAGTCTCCATCTCATTAAAGGAGAGATTTCAAATTTCCATCATTTCGATTTAATTTAGATATGTTCGGAAGAGCAGAAAATCTAAACAATTTTTCTTCGTAAAAAAATGACACAATGCTTCTTTGGAATTTGGAAACTTGATAGCGTGACTAAATCTGCTGCATTGCAATAGTGTTTCGACATCATTCGGAACGAGCCCAGAGGCGCCACTCACGACAGAAACAATTTTTTTGTTTACTTCTTATGATAAAAAAGTTAAGAACGTTGTTGTACCATAATCTGGAGAGGTTGTCAACGTACTTTGTCATGAAGGAAGTTTACATAAATCCGCTTAATCTGCATCAAAGATTATCAAGAATAAGCACTCTTGCCTGATAAACAACACGCATTATTATGTTCTTATTGTCAGTTAAGTGCTCTTGTGTATGAATTTAAATTCATATATTGTGAAAAGGTCTTTAGCACCCTATTTAACCGAAGAACAAGAATAGTTTTTCAATTGCACAATGATCCTGGAGAAATAAAGATTTGGTTAGATCGTATTGCAGGAGTGGGGATTGCAGGCCGGAGAAAAACTACAAAATATAAGCCCACAATATTTCCAAAGTCCTATTTTTGTACCTGCCAATCATGCCTTGGACTCGCCAAAACCGAGTTAGTCTTTTTTGCCCGCGCATACTCAAAAACTCTGAATGACTGCCAGTTGTGTCGAGATTGTGAAACAACTTGGAAAAGTAGTTTGACTTCATTTCGTAACACCTTCAGATACGTGCTGATGTTTTTTAATAAAGGAAGTCTTATTTATGTTTCACCTATTCATTCCATCAGCCAATCCCAAGTGCTGCCCGCCTCTCCACTTGTTGTTGACACAATTCATTTGTGTGATGTGAAATGGTAAGACATGACACTTGGACAGCAAAAGTTTCCAATGAGACAAGAGACACGAGCTATATTTCTTAAACGCACATAATTCGTTCATCCCAGAAATGTACAAATGACCTACAATAATTGTTTTGTAAAAATGTAAATTTAATAAAGCTTTAACATAATTTTTGAAGTCGTACCAAATGTACCACTGACAAAGAGCGCTAGTAGTAGAAGCCCCCACCCAAGCGATGCTGTGGTATTTTATAACATAATTCATAGCATCTCACGCATTTGATTGTGATGCATATGCCTAGCTTACCTTTAGCCTCACTGATTGTCATGGTGGGTTTGTTAGGTTTTGTGTAAGATGCCCCAGCATCACTCAGGCACCCTGTTTTGTGACATCACGAAATACTACTGCTACTGCTGGTGCTGCTGTTACTACTACTACTACTACTACTACTACTACTACTACTACTACTACTACTACTACTACTACAAACAATAATAACAATAATAATAACACAAATTTATATCGTTTATCATAACACATAGAATTAAATCTTTTGTGCATTGAAATCCCACTTGGTTCGTTTGAGAGCAAGTCCAACAGAGTGTTTTCTTTTACTTTACTGCCAATAATGTTGCCACTTTAATTCTGATAGCTTTCCAGTAACTGAAAAGCAGAAGATGCAGGAGCTCAGTAAGGCATATTAGTGACCATATTTGATCGCAGCATTTTTATCTCGGCTAGAGAGTTCTTAGGTCCCAATTTCAAGTTTCCATTCCAAATTAGTGCCCAAGGTAGCACGTACAGAATGCACAAGTAACACTTCCATACATCCTGTCTGATTTGTGTACTAGTTAAACAAATCATTTCTGAAGCTTGTTTACTCCGCGATGACCTACCTCTTTTTCGCAAGCCTTGCCTCCTGTTTTTACCCACTGGAGGCAAATATTTAAAAAATGGGTCTGTTTCTATTTTTGGATAGCATAACACAAAAAATGAAAAGAAATGAAATGAAATACTGTGAACTGATTTTAACAAAGTAAACGTGAAATATTTTTTTGTGTCCAACTGGTTTTGGCAATTTGGAAAAAAGGAAAGATTGAACGAACCAAAATGGGAGACCAGAAGAATCGGATACTAACCTTTGCAGTCCTTCACTGTTTTTTAATAAGATGAAAGTGGCGTGATGTATTTCGGGCATTCTGTTTCTAATTCATTTTCATTACGAAAATTTAAAAGAAGGACAGGGTTGCAAAAGGAAAGCCCTTTATAATTTGTCAATAATTCAACGTCCCATATTTTGACACACACCATCCTGCACAAGCTGCCTGAAATTAAATTTTAAATTAATCATCAAGAATCAGCAGGTAATGCATAACCTACAATCCAGAGGGACAAACTAACAATTGTGTTGACACAAAAAGTTGAATATTTGGAGAAAAAAACTACGGGTTCCTCGAGGGATCCAGGGTTTTCAGATGGCTGGAAGCAATGCGCCTCCACTCAACAAAACTGAGTGTGTGATACATCTTTCCTGCCAGCCATACCTATTTACCAGTTTAACAGGTTATGAGTCACGATCAAGATTATAGGTTTTCCAGAACAATACCTTTAACGGGTTTTCAGAGAAATAAGGTTTGCTATACTATATTTTGCAGCCCTTTATTTTCCAACCTTTTGGAATCAAAAGCCCTTGACCTGAGATTTTGGGGCTAACACAGACAAAAAACATTGACCCGAGCTTCAAAATTAAGTTTGGATTTTGATGTGATAATTTGTTGACAGTGTGAAATATTTCTTTGGCATGAAATCTATCAAAACCCAGTTTATTTGGTGCAGACAAATGCAACTTTTTGGGGGTAAGTAACAACTTCCCAAATGTTTGTGTTTTTGTTTCAGCAGATCTCTGATATTGATATGTTATGCATTTCCGTCAAAGGTGATAATGAACATTTGAAACAGTCAAATCCAACACATTTCAAGATGTATTAACCTTGTAACAATGATTTTGAAGTTGTTACGAAATCTATTTTGGGAGTTAAAGAAAATTCTGAAAACGTGACCATGTCATCCAAACCATAAAGCATTTTTGAATGAAAGCAGCATCAAGCATGTGCAATGTAAAGAAAAAACGAACCCTAACATGGCAATTATTCATTCAAATAGGGGATACTTTATGTTGTGTGCTACTGTATCTTGAGCTATTTTAGGACTTCAATGATATATTTACGGATTGTTTGCTGCTTGCTGCCTTGAGGTGTTGGGAAAATGACAGCCTGCTTAAAAATACCAAACTGTTCGTGATTTCAATTAACCAGAATTTTTTTTTTCCACAATTTCGTTGCATATTTTTTTAATTCCTGTTAATATGGCCCTCTCTGTGGACAGCAAAACTTTGACCACACCCCTAAGTCGTGCAACAATTGCTAAACAACAACAACAACATCTACTCTCATTGCATCACGTGATGGAAGTGCTCCTTTTCTGATTGGAGCCTATACTTCGCAATTTTCTTTTCCAAAAATTTGGCATACCATGTTAACAAAATTACAATATTTGATGGGAAGTAAAGGCATTGTAAATGAACAGTAAACGGTCTTGTGCCCAACCAAATATTGCCAATTGACCCTCGGCTACAAAATTCTAATTTTTTTCTCCCTTTTTAACAACACAGGGACATAGTAGCACCAGTCCAACCAGCAATCGCACTGACAGAAATGTTGAAGGTAACTGTTGGCATTAAATGTCTGCGTAACAAACTTTATCGGTAGCTCAGGGGTGTTACTGAAAATGGTTTATTACCTCATCTGGTCTTTTTCAGAACAACTAGCTAGCAATGTGTTGCTCTGTCTGAGTTTTTTCATGTACGTTATATTCTTGTACTGATCAGAGGGAAATGAAATTATTTACCAAAAAATGAAATGAAACGAAGTTATTTACCATAACAGTGGCCTTGGGGATGTTGTAAAACCTTGAATATACCCCAGACTCGGGGTAAGCTTTGCTTGTACATTTTCCTTGTGTAATAAGTTGATTTTTGCGGAATTGCCCTTGCACCCCAAATAGAACTGTTAGCATTTGAAATTTGTTAAACATCGATTCGAATGACTCATTTTCCCTTTCACTGTTACGTGTTTATTCAACGTCAGTAGTACAAAAAGTGGGGGGTTGTGCACCAATTTAATTTGGGGGCCGGTCTTTATTTCAGAGGAAAGAGGGCAGCTGAAGCTTTAATCGAGCCATTTGTTCAAATACAGTAGCTACGGCAGATGCAATTAAGTGATCCTGGATGGAGGGATTTCTTATTCATGATACGTATGTGTGCGATTTTTGAACAAAAGAGGAATACATGCTTGACTTGAAAGACTGTTGACTCTGCACTTTCCTCGTTTTGTAATAAATCCAAAACATGATAAAAAAACGTCTTATTTTTCCTTCACCGGCTAACCTCTATCCAGATTTGTATAATATCATGTCAAAAGTAAAAATTCTTCCAAAGTCATTTCTTCAACGAATAAATAATTTGCTTTGCAATATTTTTTACGTGCCTTCTCATATACCTCGTGGACTTAGAAAAGAAAGCTTTTCACCTTTCTTTCCCCAAGGTGATACCTTAACGGGTGTAGGGTTTCTTTCAGTAATTAAAATTAGTTTGCCCAGGTGTTCACAAAACAACGAGGCCATCTAAATTTTTTTTTTAACAACAGAATCTGAGGTCATTTTAAAAGCAAGGGTAATTGTCGAAAAGTTGAGTCAGACATTGCACAGGTGAAATAACTAAATCAAGAGCTCGAGAATCATCAATAAAGAAATTGTGTCAACTTAGGTTTCAGTGATGCAACCCAGAAGAATAGCTCTTTCACACAAGTTTGTTGCAGGGGAGAAAAGCTTGTCGAAGTGATAAAAAAAATCATCTTGTATCCAATAGACTCAATGAATGTTGGTTTCATAATCTGTACAAACTTCTTTTTAATCGACGCCAGACAAGCGAGGTTTTCACCTTTTCAATTCAAATTGTTTGGTACCATTTGCTGTCGAGAAAGGAGAAGTAATTTCAAACAAAAATAGCAAGCGGGATTCTGATAAATTGACTTGGAAAGTTTGTATAATGAAGCAACGATATCTTGCATAAACAAGTGCCAAACTTGTTTATGCAAGATATTAATTTTAGCAGCGCGTGTATCAAGGAGATTGTATTTTTACTGAAGCCTATTATTGCACAACACCTTGCCACTGCAGTTAAATACTGTCAGTTTTTTAGTCTGCAACCGTAAAGTATTTTTTTCCTTTCTCCATTTGTGACCCGATTCGTATCATTTGGGTAAGTCTATTATAATAGTATCCAGGTTTTTAGCACCCATCGGGTAGGTTCTCTAATATATATAATGCATATGTTATTGTGAACGTGTTAAATGTTAATTAAGAGAGAAAGTGAGGAAAACAGGGGAGATTTTATTTCAATATTTAAAAATTTTACCCTATGGTGCACTATCACTCGTAAATAGAAAAATGCTTGCAAGTTTAATTGAAATTCCAATATACAAGAAATACCCACGTCGTATTCAAATTGGAACAGAATTATAAACGAAAGCTAAACACGAATTCAATTTGTCTAGGTAAGATGTGCAAGAAAGAACTGAGAAGAATGGCTTATCTAGGATTAGAAAAACCTAATAGACTTGCAGAAAAACTGTACGGTAAAGAGAGGCTATAAAAGATGAGAAACAATTGTTGGGGAAAATTTCAGTTGGCGTTGACCTTCTCTACTCGACCCATTTTTAACAAATATTAGACAGCCACAGACGAAAACTCAATTGAAATTTTTTCAGTCACAGTTTACATAGACCGTAATTTTATCAAATGAACGATTTCACAAATATCCGCAGTAAAGAGGGATTATTAATCGAGAATATTGGGTATAAACTGCATCTTTGTAAAAGTATGGTTAAGATTACTGTTAACATTAGTTTTTATAAATTTTGGCGAAATAGTAAATAGTGGGTATAAAAGAGATACTTGGGATTGTTTGGGAAGTTTGGGATGAAAAGAGGTCGCTTTACTGACAGGACTTTTTTATTGAAGGTTGCAACATTAGGTTTTGCATGAAGAACATTTATTTAGGGGTATTTTATAAAGAAATTTAAATACCTAAATTTTCAGCATGAAAAAAATTAATTTTGAAGGTAAATAATAACAATAAAATCCATTATATTTCCATGATTGTACAAAGTTCATTTTCAACCTTGGATCTGCCACCGGTTTCATATAATTTGCATTTCCAGTACAACAGGCCACGGGCAAACGTTTAAAAATTTTTTTCTAGCCAATATTCATGGCCCAGGTGTACAATTAGTGTCTGATTGAAATTACTTAAATGTAAGTACCAATTTGCCTGAGGAAGATCAATGCGCCCTTGAGAAAAAGAAATGATCGCTCTAAGCAAGATCCCTTAAATGAATGCCATAAAGGTTGGATAAATTTGTATATTTTTTTACCATTAAGATAATCTATCAGTAGATTTGTGTGCAGTTTACAGCGTTTAAAGTGATGAATTCGAAATATGTTAGTTTATACATAATGGAAAATTGGTTGGTAAGAGTAAATGGCAGCTGGCAAAACGTTTTAAGAAACAAAAATCCTTGCAAACAAGATGTTTTGTTTCTGACAGATACAACCAAATAAAGGCAATTTTATACCATTATTCTTTTCCGATGGTATGGGTTCTACGCATTGCATAAGTTAGCATTACCAAGGTTGTTTATTCACAGAGCTTTTCATTTATCAGCCGCGTGATGCCTTTAAGATTATCCCCCTTTGGTTCATATGGCTATAGTATAACTGGTTTCTGGTAATGCCCTTGGGCACTGGCACCTGCATCAACTGGCGTTTTGTGTTACGCCATCCCTCTCTACTGTAAACTGGGGGAAAATCTTAAAGAGAGATTTTATTTGCAAGATCTCGTTTTTTTTAGTTAACCATGCTCAGGTTAACTACAATTCTGAAACAAAACACCTTTATGTTTGACCCGAGGTGCAATGGTATCGCCTCTCCGTTTGTTTCACCGATGATGCTGTTTGGACCTCAAAAGCTTGCCTTTAAGAGACCGTTTTCATTTCGAGAAATAAAGTTCCCCGGGCCATGGATATGGAAACAGAGAACCTAAGACTAAGAATAGCGTTACACACCTTTTATCTGTGTAATCGTGATTCAGGTGCAAGGTCTGGTTTTGCTTTTTTATTCGAAAATATCATTTCAAAATGCAGTACCATTGGGAAACATTACAGGTAAATTGTTCAAAAATATATAAATAAATTAGGTTACAATCGTAAATTCTGGTGTTGAAAATTTGACCATTACGTTGTTCAGGCGTTGATTTATAAAGAAAGGAATCATAAGTTGACTTGAAATGTTATGTCACTTCTTTTGATCGTCAACTACCAACTCCTTGTGAGACTAGAAAACTCTCTTAAGTGATGTAGGAATCTACTTTTTGTTATTTAAAGTTCCTGAAGATGAGAACTTCATTATGTTTGTAAATTTATACCAAATTTTAGACCACAGTAGAAAGTTTGAGGTCAACACACAGAAGAGACTAAAAGTAAGATTGAAAATCCTCGCGTGGTGTCTTCAACAAATGAACTGAGATGACAGATTGGTTCTGGTGATCAGAAGGGTGTAAATAGGTCTCATGATTGATATAAGTTGCATGAGGACTTAAATGTCCATAAAGTTTAATCTTCGAATCATGGACTATTGAATTGATTTGTTGAAAGGCTGTCACTATGAACTTACCCAAACGCATTATACATACGCTGGTGAGCTAAAGAACCTTTCATCACATCTAGGATTAGATTAAGAATGTTATAGAACCCGCCTTTATCTGTTCTGTGGTCGACTCGACTTAAGAATAACGCACTGATACACATAGGGAACGCCTTTTAAAGTACAGGATAGACAAAATTTGTTTCCCTATTAATACTGCTGTGGTTATGACTAATTTAATAGCATTTTTCAGTTTGTCCAATTTAATCACTTCTAATAAAATGATTTGCCTTTATTGTATTGTACTTCAGTTGTTCGAGTGTTACTATAGGAATAATTATTTAAACCATTTTAATATTAATTAACCGACGCATCGCGTGTAACTCTATGAGAAGATTATGGAGAAGGAGGATTTGGCTTCCTTCGGCCAAACTCAACCCAACCCCCCTCCAACTTGGAAGTCACCTTGCCATGATTTACAGATACGTTCATGTACCTTACTATACCTTGTACTGGTCAGCTATTGTCCAGTTTTATATTCTTCTTGTGAGTAAGTTCCCGAGCATAGTGAAAGTAGCGGGTATGAATTTAGTTAACCTTTTTATGCATGATCAAAATTCTTTACAAATTATAACATAAAGTACTGTAAGGCATAATAGAGATAGAAACTTCAACCACCCTGCAGGTGGAACAATGAAGAGGGAAATGACCTGAATCTTGACGGTGTGCATCAGACCATACAAGGAACACAGAGTAAAACTGAGATACGCGACAAGGAAAAACCTTTCAATTTTATGTTTACTTTTAAAGCGACGAGGCAACAAGTACTGTTGAAACACCAGCAAAACAGTAGTTTCATTATATGTATTTTTGTGTGTATGGTACGATAGAAGTCACAAACCAGGCAAAGTAGAAAGCTCAAAGTAAGGTGGTAGGAATGCGCTAAAATTAGGCCATCTTATTTTGTAATGGACTGCTGCGGCAGGCAGCAGGGCCGAAAAGGGGGGACTTTTGTCCCAAAAATAAAAAATCAAGACCAATAATCAATAACAAATTGATCCGGACAACGTAGAAAGACTAATTTTGGCGGAGTTCCTTGCAGCCCTGTGCTAGATGAAGACTATATCTAAAATCATGGTATAACGGAGATTCTATGAGCTTCTTACCAAAGGTAAAGACCACAAGTTAAAGCAGGCAAATTATTTAAATTTTTAAATATTATTTTTACATAGATTTTTATACTGATTTTGTACTGAATTCGTCGTTTTGATATTTTTGGTGTTCGTGATTTGTATTCTTTATGTGAGTATCTTGTATTATTTATTATATTTGTTGTACCTGTCTACTAAATGTTCATAAAAACTTATCTTTAAGCCTTTGTTGCCCCAGGCCAATTGGAGTGACCCGGTGAAAAAATCGTATCAAATAGCTAACTTTATGAAAAAGCATAGTAATAACAATAAAATAATAATAATGATGATGATGATGATGATCATAATAATAATAATAATAATAATAATAATAATTGTTTGGGTATTGACATTAAACTGCATCAGGTTGTGGAGTTTCGACGTGGGCGAAAGAGGTTACCCTTTGCAACAACTACCTCCAGGTCACCCTTGGGCAAGGTGTAGCAGCTGTCAGACCACACCGAGACTCTCAAGTACCGAATTAGCCTCCGGCGG
>RDPX01000011.1:4719189-4794216 GCA_003991215.1 Morbakka virulenta | reverse complement strand
TAGGTTCTGTGAGGACAAATCCGAAACTATTGACCACCTTGTCTCTGGCTGCTCGGTTCTAACACCAAACGAATATAAAAACCGTCATGATCGAGTTGGCCAATACCTACATTGGAAAATTTGTCAACACTTTTCCATTAAAACGCAAGCTAGCTGGTATGAACATCATCCAGCACCTGTAACTGAAAGTAAGGATATTACAATTTTGTGGGATTTTCCCATACAAACGGATCGTACCATACAAGCAAACCGCCCAGACATTGTCATCAAGAACAGGAAAGAGAACACTTGCCTTTTGATAGACATGAGTGTCCCTTCGGACAGGAATGTCTCTGCTAAGACTTATGAAAAGCTTGCTAAATATAAGGATTTAGAGATAGAGGTGGAAAAGATGTGGCATCTGAAAACAAAGACAATACCTGTTATTGTGGGTGCACTAGGCCTCATCAAGAAAGGAACAGATAGCTTTTTGAAACAAATCCCAGGGGAACCTTCTTTGCAAGAAGTACAGAAAATTGTTTTGAACGGAACTGCTCATTTGCTTAGGCGAGCTCTCTCTATTTAATTTTATTACCAAAACTTCCTTCACCCTAGGTCACTGGTAGTGACCCGGTGCTGGATTTCAAGAAAACAATTCAAAGTAAATGTGTAAATAATAATAATAATAATAATAATAATAATATGCTCAAATTTGATTTTAGGGTGATACAGCTATACGCTTAATGTAGTACACAGTGCCTTATTTTGTAATATGACAGTTAAAGCGACCCTTAGAGCCTTAAAAGTGGGTCGTATCGGGCCCTTATACTACATTCAAAAACTGACTTTAACTAGGCAATGTAGAATGCCCATTTTGGTATCAGGATAGCTTGTATTCCTTTAAGTGATATAGGCTGTTTTATTTTACCGACAAGAAACCTAAAACGAGGGTCGTGTGGCCCATTTGTTAATGATAAAGGCCTCCACTCGGAAAATGGATTCACAAGGGTAACATATCTATCTATCTTGGTAGATTTTCACATCGCCCACGTATGGAGACACGATCCTTCCAGCACTCTCTATCCATCATGATTGTTTTTAACTCAGCTGTATTGTCCAGCCCCGCGTCTTGCAATATGTTGTCTACATATGTAAATTTTTGCCTTCAAAGCTCAAGCACAACAGAAGTGTAGATACAAAACATGTTGTATCCACGATTTATTGCAATAGCCTCTTTTTTTATATAATTTATTTTCCACATTAATTTCTTTATATTCCTTTATTACACAATAATGAATCAACATTCTTGTTTAGAGCACAAAACCCCAATACTTATCCTTATTTGTAAACTAAGTAATATCCATTTTTCTTTATCGTCCTCACTAACAAATGAAAAAACATCAACTCTAAAGTTTTGTTAGCTAATTATGAAGACTATTCACATCAACAGTCAAGAAAATGTTTTTCTCGTTGTTTGGTTTTCCATAATACTCTTAGATCTGTACAGTATCAGTCCTTTAACACTATTTCCCCAAATTGGTTCACCTTTGTCAATTTTTGTCAAGATGGCCGGATAGGTTTGTTCAATCTGCCAGGTTTTTTCTGACTTTTTCTAACTTTTATCTCGGATATTCTTTTTTTGTGTGTAATAGTGTACCAGATTATCATTATCATTATCATTATCATTTTTACTCATTTTTTATACGGAATAACAATTATTTTTTTCTACAATTTTTAAAAGTGTTCCGACTGGTAAACATTGTTTGGTATCATTCCTTTGCAACTTTTGCAAGCAATTCAATTCTGTTATTCTTTTCATCAAATTAAAGTCCCTTTTGATTGTCACCTTTTCTAAAAATGATGAGAATTCTCGTTGTTTGTTAGAGTAACAATTATATATCAATTACGTATCATGTGTCAAGTAGGTATTGATGTTTCAGTTGTGTATATCAATGCATCAATTATGTAACATCATCTCAATGATTATGTATCCAGTGAGAGATGATAATTGAATCTCATTTTTGTCCAGATTTATTTCTGGCACCTAAACAATTGGCAATTTGTTTCAGTTTATGATGAAGTTTGTGTCGTAGTTTTCAGTTTGCAACCAAAATCTTCAAAAGAAAGAAGATGAGTGCTTAAGAAGCAGAATACTCTAAATTCTGTACATGACGAACGTGGAGAGGAAAGTAGTGACCTTGATAAGTTACACGAGGAAGATGCGTTTATTGAAGAATTGAAAATAGGTAAAACGTCTTGACTGACGATGTCTCAAATTATGTAGAATCATCTTCTGAGGAGAAAATTAACGGCGCTAACAGAAAGGAAGACACAGAAAAAGCAGCTGACCTAAAAAAATTGTCAAAAGTATTGATATAAATTAAATGAAAATGACTGAAATTTTACCATTCCAAAGTGCAGAAGAAACGGCCACGGGACCCTTACCGAACGCCAGCGAGAAAAGGAGATTCACTTCACAAATACTCCACAAGGAACCAGTCAGCGAAGTTCCTCGGCTATAATTGTAAACCACCCTTGAGTAACTCCACGATCTCGTGGAAAGTAAACAGAGAAAGGTGCTTTTTATGTGTTTTCCCAAACAAATTTTTTTTTAGGTTTTACCATGATTTTTCCCTAGTAACTGGGGCTCAGACGGTGCCCTTTACAGTCTTGAATTTGGCAGCGAGGAATTTCGTGGCCGGATGTCCTTTCTGACGCCAACCAATGGGTTTTCCTTTGTGAATTTCCAAAGTCGCCCGCCCAGGGAATCGAACGGTGTAGTTGCACTAACCATTAAGCCACGGCTCCTCGTGTTTCCTACCAAATATGGTTGAGAATATAGTTCTATATACTAACAAGTGAATCAAAAATATCATGGGTTTACTTTCTAAAATAATTTTTAACTCTAAAAAAAATTACACATGGGAAGAAAATTGATACTACAGACTGCGCTGTAATAGGATTGATGTTTCTACTTTAGTTGGCCCGAGGAATTAACACTCCTCTGAAAAGAGAGGGATTTCAATATTTGGAGCGACGATGGAAAAACATTTTGTATTCATAACAAGACATCTCAGTTTTGATAACAAGAGAAGGAAGGTGGAGAGTGGTTCGATTTGTAGCCAAGCGAGATTTCTTTGAGCGATGCAGTAAAAGGTTTGGAGATGAGATGGTACCTGAAGACTACATCTCACTTGTTAAAACGCTCTACTGTACGCGCAACCAGATAAGCTTCCAGCAGTTTTACCCTGATAAATCGGCAAGGTGTAGAATACTATTCAAGTCGCTGAACAGTGCCCGCTTTCCTTTTATCTGTGGAAAACCAGTTGATACCCCAAATGAATATTATATTCACGGTACTGGTAATTATACTAAAATATGCAGTGGAATGATTGCCAAAGCATCGCAGTATCCATGGTAGAGATATTACCATGGATAGATTATTTGCCTCCTTTGCAATTGCAAAATAATTGTTTGATAAAAACGTCACAACGGTTGGCACTATGCAGGGAAATCGTGCTGGAATCCCTGATGAAATTAAAAGAACTTAAGGCAGAGAATTGTTGAACAGTGAAATTTCTTATGAAACCAAAATAAACAGTGAAATTTCTTATGAAACCAAAATTTCAAGTTACGGTATTATATACTATCAAATGTCTACTATCAAATTAATTAGAAGAATAATGACTGATGGTGACGAACGAAAACAAGCAATATAAAAGCTTTACGATTTTACCAAAGACCGAACAGAAGATCCAGTTTTATTCTTTGAAAGCACAGAGTAGGAAATGGACAATGATTTTATTTTTTCATTTTCTAGACACAATCAGAGTAAATTCTCCTCCGCCTTTTGCCATTGACAAAAAGATTGATCCTAAAACATGAACACCATCGATTATGCCTTCAACTAAGCAGAACAGTTAGTCTCGCCACAGAAAAAACGAAGGAAGAGGGCTGATGTGTCGTCACACATTGTAAAAAGATCGAAATCGTCACTGAAGAAACAGATGGGGCTGGTCAAGTAGCCTCATCAGAAAAGTCTGGGCGATGGTTAACTTACATGGAATCAATAAAAGGATCTAGCTGTTCTAAGAATAATATTAATGTTGGAAAAGTAAAAGCCATTGTTTTACTAAACATGCTACATTATCTTGTCAAAATTGCGGGAACACATGGTATTTACTCTGTATTTTGCAATTTTTTCTGTGAAAAAAGTCTTCAGTTGCTATTGAAACGTAAACTACTGCAACTGAGAACCTAAATTTTCACTTTCAACTTAAACAAATTGTATATATTTGATGACATCAGCAAAACAATATTTTCCTTACATTTTCGCCTTTTATCATGTACTAACACGAACTAACACCACACCAGATTTTAACTTAAATAGCTATCTCAGTTGATGATATAGTAGGGATGATCACACGGCCCATCCCCTGATATCCAGAGCCTTTGAAAGCACAAGTGAAAAGGGGTTTATCAGATCCAGTTAAGAGGAAATCCAGCTTTGATTATAGTTCATTAATTTAACTATATACTATATCGTTTCAAATAGTGATCAAAAAGGCCACTCTGCTCATTACGGGGGCAAAAAACGACCCAGTCAGGACGTATACATGGTATACCGTTCAAAATACTATTATTTGTACCTTAGTACACGGAAGCAAACCAAACTGCGACTTTTTTTTAATTTCAAACTAAAACCTTTCGACATTGGTGATGGCTTTTTGAGTTTTGTTATGAATGTAGCAACATGTTAAACTTTTCTTCGAAATTAATGCCTAATTGTTATGTGCCTTTAACACCGTGTCATGTGAGCTATATGATAGTTGCGATGGAAAATATTGTGCCAGCTTCAGCTCAAAACGATTACACATATCAGATAAGATTTCAAGTATTGGCTCCAAAATACTAGAAACGTGTGCGTAGATATGAATATGTACTAAGCTTTAGTTTTTATCTAATGATACGCTCTTCTCTGTTCTAAAACAGAAACAAGCAGAAATTAAAAGTTTTACATAAAGTGGTTACGGGTTTCCTGATCAAATGTACCAGTAAGCTATTTATTCTACTTTCGTAGCCAGGTCAGGTGGAAGCAAATTTTTCACTTTACTATTATGCCTTTCGTCAGGCATTTATAGTCCCTATGCAGACTGACAGCTACCCTTTCAAGCCAGGACATTCTCAACACCCATCAACAAGTTTTGAAAATGTATCTTGAGCATTTCTACTGAACGTTCCGAGCCTCTCCTTTTCCCGTTTTCCAATTTATTTCATAAACATAAATGTCAGCCAATTGTCTACCAAATGTAATTAACCGTTAGAAATTTTATCTTAAAGGCAACACATAGGCTTCCGGATACCAAAATACGAAACCAGTTTTCATGGGTCAATTGTTGAACACAGAATGTACTGTAGAGTCACAGCCTTCCAGATTCCTTGTAACACTTCCGTGAGTTACTGTATTCCTAATGCATCTTATGGGGTTAATTTACAGGGTAATAATTTTAGTTGTAATGTTAGTCATTTACTGGCCACACTACTCCTTTCAACGTATGAAAGACGAAGGTCGTGGTAAAATGCCAGGTGATCCCATTCACTGCTATTCTATGTTAGTAAGTGACTCTTTATTATATCTAGTTTGTTTCCCAGATTTTGGTCTAATTTTGGAAATTGTATTGAATCTCCTTAACCTTAATCAGAAGGTTACCACCACGATTTTAACCCAGTTGACCACAGTCAAACGTAAATTTGTAGATAATTCTTCCTGAGAGTGCAATGCCAAGCATTCGATGGATTGAGAAATCAAACACTGAATCTCTCACATGGTAAAGTAGAGCAAGGAAAGGTGTTCGTTATAAAGGTTGTTTGCACATAAATTAGCTTTCATTATCTTAGGTCTTCGGTCGTGAAAAAGATTATAAACATCCTTGGCAATACTTGCCATGCATGGTACAGGTCAGTTTTTTGTTCAGTAAATTGTAAGTTTAAGGTTACACTTTGCAACAAGAATGGAGTTAATTGTGTTCTGACTTACATAAACATAACCATATTGAACGTGCTCGACTTTACAGCTCTTCAGCGCATGGGTAAATGCCGTTTGAAAGGTACCTACGTAACCTGTCATTAATTTTGGCTAAAACCTTAACTATACATGATTATATTGATGATGTATAATGCAGTAAACTATAGCTAAACTTTAATTAAATGTACAAATGGTCTAAGTTTCAAATTATGAATTTTACCAGTACCCACTTGCCTTGGATGCAAGTGTTCATAATAATTGCCAAATTGACCATATGCGTTGATTGAGCAAAACAAGCACTCCAGGAAAACTACCCTCCAGAAAACATGCTGATTCTAAGCAAGCCTGAATCGGAAAAAAGTCTGATAATTGGTTGACTGTGATCGGCAGTCATACAGCCCAGTGTCACGTGTTGTCTGTTCTAATTTACTATTAATGGTGCCTGAGTCATTAAAAAGTTAAATGTCTCTATATCTTTGTTGTTGGCAAATCTGTAATAGTATTTAGCATCACTACAAGGAAAAGTATGTTCTTTGTAAAAGAAAACACCGCGTTTCCTTTTTTGATTTCCCTTATTAATAACAAGGGTCGTCCTTATCAGCGAACCAAGCCCAGGAAATGGTAACAAATGCCATCTACAAATGGCGTCTGTAAATGCCGTCTGTAAGTGCCGTCGATATATGCCGTTTACAAATACCGTCTACAAATAGGGGCACTTTTCTCCTTCCATATCAAGTTTTGTTCATCTTTTTTATTTTTACTTATCGACGTCATTGACTTAAAAAATTGCAGTGACTAGCTTTAAAGTGAAGATATCGAAAATGCATGGGAAAGTCATAACAAAAACTGTGTCATTATTTCAAAATTTATTCTGTATTTAGTCTCTCTGCTGAGATTGGCAAATAACTTGACATTTTTGTACTGTTTCATTAAAAAATACTAAAAATATTTTTGTTGCTCTTGTGATTTGAAAAAAGGTTTATCGGAAAGTTTGAATTGTCTGCTGGTGTTTGATAGACGCCACTCCTGAAGAGTACAAGTTTAGTAAGTATGTATGACAGGAAATGCAGTTTAAATATTTTAGTTCTTACTGTGATGCACCACCACTGGTTTTCTTTAACGATAATTCAATACCTTTTACATGACATTACTATCTTTATGTTCTTCAAACCTAGATTCCCCAAACGTAAAGCAAGAGGACGAACCCAACTCTTCTTCAGACATGGTCAGCTCAAAGCAGAAGAAAAAACCTCGGATCCTTTTTTCCCAATCGCAAGTGATGGAACTTGAAAGACGGTTTAAACAACAGAAATACCTTTCAGCTTCAGAACGAGACCAGCTGGCAAGCAAATTAGGCTTAAGTCCAACGCAAGTAAAAATTTGGTTTCAAAACAAACGTTATAAGTGTAAGAAGCAAAGCTTAGAAACAAGAAATCGATATGACTGGCTAAATTTTGGATCTCCAAGACAAGTTTCCGTCCCAATTCTTATACGCAATGGTCAGTCATCCTGCATGTCCCGATATTGTACACCTACGTCTCCGACATTGTACCCAAACTCTGCTGCAGATACTACGAACTTTGGATATTATGAATCGTATTCACCTTACAATAACTACAATTATGGACATTCAGCGTATTCTTCTCCTTATTTTTATAATTATAAATATTAAGGTAACTAAATGTTAATATATGCCCCTGCTTTGATCCACTAAGAAAGTTAAAATGTTTCGGGTGTAAAGTATCATAGATACAAGGTGCAGTTTGTAAATTTTTGTGTACTCTTCGGGATAGGGATGAACCCGATCCAATTTTGTCCCCTCATTTTTGTACGGCCAGCAATCAAAAAAAATGAGGCTAATAAACCATTCTACGATAAAAATAGAAATGCTCGTTTTGTGGCTACAGTGACATTTTAACTTCGACATTTCTCTGGTCTTTGATAAGAGTTTTCGTGCGAAGTGTCTAGTAAAGCAAAATTTCATTGTCAATCACCACCATAAGAAACTAATCACCTTTATGGCCTAGAATCTTAGTATCAAGATATTGTAACATCCGCATGCCTATCAATATTTCTAAAAGGTTCTCAATATAAAAGAATTTAAAAATATAATGCGAATTGTTGGCTGTAGAAAAATAATTCAAAAATGGTCTTGGTGTTTGCATGCAAAACATATCGTATGCGGACATATTTTGAAGTAAAAACGGTTCAGAAATGAAAACCAAATGTTACCTCATCGACTTTGCACATAGTCAATTTCTTCTGTGATTTAGTTACACTGAAACTACGAAGGTTAACAGCTGGTTTAGATATTCGTTGGCATCAAGCCACATGCTACTGGCATATTTATCTGTTCATTGTTAAGATAAGAAAATGTTCATGGAAGACGCATTTTGAAATTCCGGTTTTTACTAGACTTAAAAAAAATATTTCAAAACCCAAACAACCAAGATAGTGAGGTTAACCTTTGGACCCAGACCCCTAATTCTGTTTGGTATTTTTTTAACAGCAAGGTATAAAATATGTTGTCAAATAAGCCATTAGTGCATGCTAAATTTAACCTTGTATGGTGCTTGTTTACGAAAGTTGATACACTCCTAAAGGCTGTGAAAAGTGCTTCAGAATTTCACTGCACTAGCCCAAGGAGATACCTTTTGCAAAAAAAAAATTGACACTTAATGTTCTTTTCTTAAGAACATGTGTCTTTATATAAAATTCAGTCAGAAGTATGAATCTTTGAATTATGAAATGAGAAAGCTTGTCTAAAATTGTGACATTTTTCTCCCAGGAGTTGCTTAGTTGGTCTCAAAATAGAGGTTCTAGAACAATAGGAATTTGTTTGTCGTTGGAACGACTTGTTCATTCAGTTTTGTTTTGTTGGACATGCAAGATGCCCCAGAGAATTTTTGGATCCAAACAAACTGATATCTTGGCCAAGATTTAGAATTTTTTGTTCCATCATGTTTACGGCACGAAAAAATGAACAGTGTCCGTTTTACTTAGTTAACAGACCCAAGAATAATATCCTTTATATTTTTAAATTTAGCTAAAGAACACAGCTTTTGTTTGGTCTGTAAATTTAAGGATTTGTTGTTGGAGCGCTTTTAGTGTATAGAGATTATCATCGAGACTTGCTTTTCCTTTGAGAGCACTGTGGCAAAGCAATTTTTAGAGATAAGTTTGCATCGGACCTACATTAAGAAAACAGGAAAGTGTAAAAGAGGAGATTTAGAGGTAGGCATACTGAGGATATACGTTTGGGATTTTCTCCAAGAAAGAAAGCTAACCACAAGTTTATTCTCTTCTGCAATAGGATAGAATGTGGTAGGATAAACATAAATAAGATCATGTTTTTTGTATTCAGAAGCTCTCGTTGGTTGTTTAACTTTATGTTTATATCTTTTGGACCTCTCAAATGTTGTGGAAACAAGATAATACTGTCGATGTTCAATTTTTTCCCCTTGCTTTTTAAATATTTGGAACCGCATGATTTATTTTCTGGGGTTGAAATTTGCAATGTGGAAAGTTAAAACATGCGAGTTAAATAAAACGGAATAAAAACGCCATTAGCTACCATATTTATGAAAGTATTTTAACATATTTAGAAAAGAACTAAACTGGAATTTTTGTTAAGTTAATATAAACTTTCTGTACGGGAGAGTGACCGATTTATTAAGTATGTTTTTAGGAAGTCATTGCAGTGTGAAGGTCTGCAGTGTTCAGCAAAAAATATGAAAGCAAGGCTGAAAAAAAGTTACCAGAAAGCGCAAAATGTTTTAAGACAGACCTGCATGTACAAGGGAATAGGAAAAGGAAAAGTTTAAAAATATCTTTATTAAAAACGTTTATATCGATTACTTGGGAATTCATGGGTATCCTGGGCTGAGTCGCATAAAGGGAAGTAATTTGCTTGTTGAACCAAGATCTAAAATTTGCACCTGGATCATTGTTGTTACACGACGCATGAGAAGGAATAGCCTTCGATCCATTAACGTCATTGCTGTCACGTGAGTAACCCCATTGTACATGTCGTACTGGAGAAAAATGGATTTGTATGATAAGTTTTTATGGAGAAAGTTAAAAACGTGTAATGTAATGGATATTATACAAGTCCTTCATCAATGAATTAGACTAAAAGGCTCTCTGTAAAAAGCTTCTGCAAAAATATCAATATAGCAGGAAGCATTTTTTTCCCGACACCTGGCTAGATGTTTATAAATTGCAACACTTGATCAAAGTGATGTATATTTTATTGTTTTTATTACTTTTTAAGTGATTTTTTCTCTTGTTTCTCAATTAAAATTCTGTTACGATTTGGTCTAAATTATGACTTGATTATACAGCAAATATTTTCATGTTTACTGTAAAGATAAATTTATAGTGGTGGATGTGAAACAATAAGGATGTATTTACTTTTAAATGACATGGCTGTAAATATATTTTCTGAAGCATATTTGAATCTGCTTAGAGTGGCTTAAACACTAGTAATAATGCTGAAAGTAACTAGTAGTTTTTGCATCAGTTTCATTTGTTTTGTTACAAAAATTTCTTATAGAGATTATGTATTCTTTTCAATTTGCAAGAAGATGCATTACATTACGTCAGCAGCATTGATTTTTTATGTATTTTTCTATATAGTTTTTGAAGAAGAGCAAACCCAGACTTGTCGTCCTTCAGTTTGTCAGCACAATAGGGCAGCTACACCATAAATACTTAAGGAAAGGTTGAGATACCTTTTTTCTGTTATTAAATGGAATATCATACTGTTTGACTATGAAATTGCACAGCTTTTTAACAACAGTAATGGAACCATCTCAGTAGCTTTTGCTAAATCATGTAAGTTGACAGTCACAAACACCAGTAGTTTTTGGCATTATTAGGTTTTGTGTAGTACAATACAGTAATTTAATTTAATATTTTGCGATTGGAACAATTTACCCTGTCTATGCGTTTGGCTTTGGTACGACCTATTGCATACGTAAATAACTAAATGCGTTTTTGGTGTTTTGAACTGCCTCCCCTAGTCTTTTTTGTTTGCAGGGCTGCTTGTCTAAATGCTCTACTGTGCCTGAAGACTGCTTTTGTCTGTTGTTTACTTTTCCTATGACGTTCGGTAGCCACAGCGATTTCTATGATAGTATAGTTCGAAGATTTTTCATCGTTCTTTTTTCCTTAGGGTTATCCGCGGGTAGTTCGTAGACTCGGAATGCCGCCATATTTCCATGTATCTTATAAAATATTATATGTAATTAGTGCTGAATTTCTTCTGATAAACGGCGCGGTGCTTATTAAATCCTTAAACACATTTTATGCGGCATTTGTTTCAAACCAAATGTTATTTTGTAACTGATAAAAATAACCACAACAATATCAATCTATTATTATTCTACATCAATGTCCTAATTTCTCTCTTCATCCAAAAGATAAAATGCCACAGCTGCATCTTCTTAATGAGAATTCGTGGCTTAAAACGGATTCAATGTCAGTGTCATCTCTTCTGCAACTTGAAGCTGATTTTCTACTATAGAAAGCCCACTTGGACAAGGTGTACCTTCTTTTAAACGATACATGACATTGTCTTTTCTACCATGAACTATTATTTATCCTTTGTGTGGTATTGATGGGCAATTGTGCGTTGTTTTGTATCTTTAAGTACTTGTACTAATAAACAAAGCCTTTTATGCTACAATGTTTATTAGGAGGTAGAGTCTCTTTAACACTTGCTTCTTAGATTGCGGCGTTTTTAGAGAGTGGCGCTTATTTGAGGCTAGGCGTATATTGGAGGAAATACGTCTTTTTTCAAATAACGTTCGATTATATGATTTAATGAGAAAAGAGAATTTGCTATTTAGCCCATTATGAGTCTATTGTAAACTCACACTAAAAGAAAAAAAATATGTTTTGAAACAGATGTGTTTTTAGAAATGGGGGAGGTGAATTTTTTGTTTTGAAGATAAAGCTTGTAATCTGCAAGTTGTATTGTTTATGGATCACTGCGTCATCATTGCAGTATCGGTAATTTCAAATGCTTGTTCCAACGATTCTGAATTTTTTGTTGATCTCCGAGTTACTACGGTCACTTACAATACATGGTCAAAATACATTTACCCGATCTTAATTTCTATTTTTAAGATATGGCAAAGGACAAAAATTCCTTTTGAGTTACATTGTCTCAGCAACTGCGTCATCATTCCACAAACGTCGTGTTGTAAAATTTTGTTTACATGTTTTTTACTTTTGGTTGAATTTCAAATTCATAATAACTGCAATCAACACAAAAAACGGACTGTGTTTTCTCTTTTATTGGTCTGTTACCACAGAGACCAAAAGAAAGTGTTCAGAAGGGAAAGGAAGAGAGATAGCAGACACGACAACAGTTAAGGCAAGATATAAGATGTCACCAACAACCTGGAACACACTGAAGTCATATGACAGAAAATCTGAAATTACACAGTCCTAGAAAATGAATAGAAATACAATACGGCGAAGAAAAAAACTGCACAAGTATCAAGACGTCAAGAGCATTAAATTCCTGCGAGATGCAACAAACTGAGTTCGCACCAGCACGAAAAAATTCACGAGAACACTACGTGAAAATACCTAAAGAAGACGTAGACCTGCCACATTTTGCCGGTGAGACCAAAGTTGAAGATAAGTAGCAACCTCTGCAACTACCAGATTACAGAAGCGTCTGTGACCTCGATTGGGAAAGTAATGATACGATATTGTACCACCTGTCAACAGTACTGCATGAACGTTTCAACGGTAGATTTACAGAGGTACAAAATGACCTTAGGACAAAAAGTACTCTTTGGTGCGATACAAGAAAGAAAACTTCCCAGAAGCAGACTTGCTAAACGATTAAAGATAACAAACGTCATAAGAGTCTCAAAAAACAACAAATCAGATATTAGCAGCCCTTGAAAAGAAAAGCAACCTGACCAGGTTTAACATTAGAATGACTATTGAAAAAAACTGAGGGTATTACTTCATTTTAAATGACATCAGCTGTATTTTCCTGGCTTTGAAAAAAAACAATCACCTTGTTTCCTCACTTCCTGACAGCATGGAGACAAGTCTTAAAAGTTTACCCTAGTTTGAGTTGTTCTTATTGAATGCGTTGTGGTCTTTGCTAAAGTGCAAGGTAGTGTCATCAGGACAGATGTTGGTAACTAAATCAAAGTACCAAGGAGATAAATATTGTAAAGTAGAAAGAGTGTTGGACCAGCAATGAAACCTTGAGGGATGTCAGCATTATTGCAATGCTCCTCTGTACCATAGCTGCAATCTGTTATGTTTCTCTGTCTCTGGATGTACGTGTTTATTTTGGTGGTACATTTAGAAATGTAAAAGATTCAAAGATAATTTTGAGGAGAACCAAACTATAAACGCAGGGCTTTGTTGTCAATACAAAATTTACAAACAAGAAGATTCTTCACAAAATTCCATTGATAATAGCAAAGCAAAAAGGAAGCGAAAGAGAGTTTACAAGCAAGAGGTGAGCAAAGCCAAGTCAGGAAATACCACTCGTGGGATTGAGTGGCAAAGACAGGAGAAGACTGTGCAAGGCAGTGAAAAGGAGAGTCAAAACAAAGTGCACATATATGCAAGGCAGATGAGATAAAAAATCAGAAGGTTAAGCCCCTGAAGAGAAAAAATGTCAGAGCATGGCTCACATGCAGCAAGCAGAAGAGCGGACGTTAGGATCAACTGCGCAAGACTCGAATAAAGTTTAGATTCAGTTGTGACAGCAACAAGGGTTGAAATTTTGTTTAGCCCGAAAGACTACAAAAATACCTATAAAAAATCATGTGTGACATACATTTTATTATCTGAAGAAATGGTTAAAAGAACATTAATTCTATAACCCGAATGCTTATAAATCCGACATCTCACATCTTATCAAATTTCAACTTATCAAAGTTTAAATATCTAGAGCTATAATGCATCTTTTGGCAGACATAGACATAAACCTATAAATACACTTCGTGCTTCTTTGGAATTAGTACTGAACATCAACAGCGAGACCCAGCCTCTAGAAAAATCACAGCAGTGTATCATTAACAAGTTGCTTTAAAGACCTTATTATTACAAGAAAAAATATTTAATTCCAATGTTTGGATCTGATAGACTACATGTATCCTTGAGGACAGTAAAAATAATGAAAAAAGCTAAAGAAATGGACGGAAAACAGGAAGTGGACAGACAAAGATAGAACAGTGAGGACAGCACGAAATATATCTCAGAAGTTCACTCTTTCAACGTAATTATGAAAATCAAAACCTGACTAGAAGTTTTAGGTCAATTAAGCCCATAAATAATTCACGATTATAGAAAAGAGCAGCTGATCTGTTTCCGAAGGAAAATACTACAAAGGAACATCAGTCTCGTTTAGAAAAAGCAGTCTTCCGGAAGGGCCACTTTCACCGTTAGGAACAGGGGAAAACAAACGTTACTCGGAAGTGGAGTGATAACCAGCTGGCCAGAGTCCAAAACAAAATCATAGATCTTCCAGAAATCTAAGCTTCTAATTCTTTAGGAAGAAAAAGAATCAGAAACTTCTCTGTCATAACGACAATTAGCACCAGAAATAACCCTCTTACAAGCATTGCTACCTCTCTGAAACAAATTGGAAATTACTCAATTCTATCAGGTCAAGATTGAATATGGAAATGGTTGGAATGAGCATTAGAACAATTTTTACTAACCATTGAATCATTGACGGAAATGAAATTTGACTTAAAAATATGACTAGGTACAAATGTGTCAGTACCAATCTGAATTTATTTGATAAATCCAGTTGCAGCATCAGAGGCCAATTTTCTAAAAATTGAATCCTATACAACGTATCATTGGCATTGAGGAGATCAGTCTTGTTCAGTCCGATCAGCTTTATAGTCTGCAAGGTAATATGGCTCATCACCAAGATCTGGAACAACTTCCTTGACATATATACTGAAAAAATACATGATATGAGAACCCCACAGGAAGGAAAAATGAAACCGCAAATTGCTCAGGGGCAGAGGCTTCAAGCGAAAGATAAAAAAGCCTTAGCATGCAAAAGGCGCATATCTAGATTCAAGCTCTTTTTCTAAAACGGCTAGAAAATCTTGTCGACCATTGAGAGCAAGACCGTGAAGAGGAGTTGCAGCGCCTAGAGAAAAGGAAGGTACAAATGCCATCAACAAGAAAAACGTTTCTTAAAACCCTCAACGACATTTGTTCAAACTAATGCAAAACTATGAAAAGAGACAAAATTAAGGAAACTTTCACACACGAAATAGAAACGAAGAATTATCATATAATAATATACAATAGCATTTTTCTTCCTTTAGAATATCCGTCAATTATAACTGCGCGTAATAAAGCAGATTTTATGTAACTTTTATAATACAGCTTGTTTGCATAGTCTTCTTTCCTGAATTTTTTGTTCTACATTTTAGTAGTAACTACACATCTATTATGTCAGATATAACACAACCTAGAGTGCTTCAAATAAAATATAATTCTTCCTTAAATCACTGTATGGTTAATAATTCCCTCATCTTTTCTTTTGCTTACCTTGCACATAAAATTTATTTGATTTTGCAACTCATGCTACGAACTCTCATGCACATTGTACGAAGTGTATCTTTGTCAATTTACTTTTACTTTTATTTAAAAGCGTAATCCAAAATACCAGTACCTAAATGGTACCGGTAGATCCAAAAAAACTGTCTGGATTAACCGTTTTTACTTTAAATGCTGTTTAAAATATTCTTTTGCCTTTTGTCTGCACTTTCACAGCTGCACCCTTTTACGTAAAACGACCTTGAAAAGGACAACACCATGATGGATTTTTTTTCTAAGTAAATTTCCACTTTTTAGGCGTTGTTTTCATTTGGTAAATCACTCTCACTGCACATCAAGCAGCAGCCTTTGTTGCAACAACTTACCCCCGAAACCTTAAAATACCATATTTGTGTCTGATGGGGTACGTCTGTCTCATGGGTAGGAGGGTCCTTTAGCCTTGGTTAACAACTCTTCTGGCGATGGTGTCTGGACAAAAGCTCCAGTGTTATGTCACAAAATCACCGTTTCTCTCTTACAAACGCAATGCGTGGTAGACACAGTGTCTGCTGTCGGCCCGTTTAATATCACTCCCATCACCACAGGGCTCAGTATTTGGCATACGATTAGTCTGCATCTGGGAGATGCTTTCAGACCATTATTTCATTATTTTATTTTTTTTCTAGGACAACTTCAATCAAAGGGACGTTACCCAGTACCCTGCAGACATTCAGTAGTCAGAGGTGTCTAGAATATCAGGACCCAGGAGTGACTCCATTTCTGAGAATTGAGACTCGAGATGGAGTAATCGTGACACTAAATAGATCCTGAAAAACCTGTTATCTTTAACAAATATTCTCTTCTTACCTTCCAATGTCAGAGGTCTTCGTTCCAATTTTTCTTTTGTTAAAGGTTTCCTTTATTTTGACTCTCCTCATGTCCTTGCACGTTGTGAGACAATCCTCTACAACAATGTTAGCAATAGTGATTTTTATGTGAAAGACTATTTACCCCTGCTTCGACAAGACTGTACAATTTAACTTCACGGTCTTGCTATCTATGCTCGACAGGAGGTTCCAGCTGTTAAAGAAATTAAATGTAAGCCTTTCATGTGCCCTATTGAAGTATTTATTGAATTAGTATCAGTCCCCATTGAAAAGGCCCTGGACAATCATTACACTGCTAACACTTTTATCTTTGGTGACTTCAATACTCATCACATGGTTAGTTATGTCCTTCTATATGGACTGAAAAACCAGAAGAAGTTACAACTTCGCCTTTGCCCATGATTTTGTACAGCTTATTGATTTTTTCACACGTTTTCTTGATACAGACTAAGGAAAACTTTCGCCTTTAGATCTCTTTTTGATTTCTGTCCCTAAGCACTGAATAGTTTCATGTTTACCTCTTTTTAGGTTTTATGATTATGTTTTTGTCCCTGTTGAGGTTATGGTAACTGTTTTAAATCTTGTTGACACACCATATTATGGTCTTTAAATTTGGCCAGGCTGACTGGGATGGATTTTATCAATTCCTTGCTGATTTTCCATGGGATTCAGTCTTTAGTAAATCAGCTTCTGACACTGCAATTAAAATCAGAGAACTGCTACAAGTTGGTATTGAACATTTGTACCTTGTCGTGAGGAGCTGTGGCTTAATGGTTAGTGCAACTGCACAAAACTGCACCAAGAGTTCCGGGTTCGATTCCTTGAGCTGGTGAGGAGAATTTCGAACTTTACAAAGAAAAAGCCATTGGTTGGTCCCAGGAAGAGCATCCGGCCAAGAAACTCCTCACTGCCAAACAAAAAAAAATTTGTACCTTGTCATATTTACATACTCAAACCCAATTTTCTCCATAGCCCAATGCTCGTTGTTCTTCGGTTATTGCTTATTATCTTTATTTTCAGTCTCAACGTAAAAGAAGTGATAATGGTTGGGCTTCTTTCAGTGATAGCAGTGGTTGTGAATGAATGATTAGTGATGCTAAATCTTACTATGCTGAGCGAGTTTGAGAATCTAGTTTACTAAAAGACTTGGAAGTCGAGATTCCTGATAGATTTACTACAATATCTCGAATGAAATTAGCTCTGTCCTCTAGAGTAGAGGATGATCTTAGTGCTAGATTATTTTCTACCAATTCCTCTTTAAATGAAACTGGTTTTCTTTGTCAGAGTTCCCTCTGCAAATTAATCAGGTCATGGATTCTGTCATCATAATTCCAATGTTGTTTGCAAAGACTTTTCAAAGAGCGTGGTTCTGAGCTATATTCCTTGCTGCAAAGTTTTAATCGTTTTTTCGGAGGCTTGTTTGCCACCTTTCTGAAAACTTTAAAATGTTGTTCCTGATTTTGAAAACTGCATGTGATCCACTTAATCCTCGCAAATATGGATCTGAAAGTTTTCTTTTTGTCGGTATTATGTCGATGTATCAACAATGCAGTGGTGAAATTCTTGGAAATCCTAGGTCTCTATCTTAATGTTCAGTACACCTTTAGATGATCTCGCTCAATTAGTGACCTTATGGCTGTAATCAAGGAACACGTCCCTCGGTTTATGGATAACTCTGGTGAATGATGAGCTATGCCGCTTGCTATTTGAAGGCATTTGATAAGGTGTGCCACGCTGGCTTCCTTTCTTCCCCCATAGGCTTTCTGGTTGTGGTATTTTCCAGAGAGTGAGACACTGTCACACTCTGAACATTAGGAAACTGCTATTTATATTACAGGTGTACTCACGAATAGTCAAAATCGACTTAGTGAAAGTGTTTTTTGATGACTCTGGTGAGCTGAAGCAGTAACTCCTTTCTCACGATAATACTTTATTTTATTGAAACCTACCAGTACATCTATCAGGTTTTCCTGAGAAAACTTTATTCAGCCATTTCAGTTCCATCAGAAAGGGTATTCCCTGCCGTAAAAATTGTCAGTGTGTCAAAACTAATCTCTTTTGAAGCGAGAAAACGTTGAAAAATTATTTCTTCTAAGTCATAAATATTTGACTCTGAAAAACAATTTGAAGACTTCTGAAAAGCCTCTTGGCAGAAATAATGTCAAAAAAAGTTTTTTATTTAAAATAGGTGGACTGTTACTTAAGAAAATTATGTTGTTAAACTTTAATTAAATTTCTTGTTTACTTACATTGAATGTTAATTTCAAATTCAAAAATTTGAAAAGTTGATTCAGTATTTCTTTCCAAAAGGGAAAGAAAAATAAAGTAAATAATTTAAGACTAAAATAATCATCAAAATAAACGGAAGGTTAATATAACATAATTAATTTTGAAATAGACCTCATAACGAGTGAGTAACAACGTCAACATCACCTGCCTCAAACCTCACTGATTAGCTCATGGGCTTACTTCTGAAAATCTGTGAGTGTTTCAGCTGGTTTCCTGCTCTTCTTTCAATCATGAGTCCAAACATACTATATACTTACATATATAAGTTTTAACCTCACACTTGCCAAATAAAGATATTCCAGTTTTATGTCAGAATGTAGAATATTTTCGGATACTGTTTTAATTTTAAGTCGTCGTCCAGGTTTGTTTGACTAGCTAAGTGAATTTATCTAACCTGAAACAAACTGTTTAACTTCCTACTTGAGTTGCTTTAAAAATCGCAATGGACAAATATGCTCATATTTTATCCAAAACCAAGTTTCTGTTTTTATTTAAACATTTTGTTTGCCCAAGACAGTGATATTACTAAGTTAAAGAGGCTATCTGCGAATAAGAGTTTCTTCCATTAACGTTTAATTTGAAAGCAGCAAACTTCTTACTTGTCACTGGTCCATTCAAACATGGATAAGAAGCTGAGTTTTTGGGTGTTTATAACTACTGATGGCTTTGTGACAGGTGCACCAAACATCTTACTAAGTGATGCTACCATTTCAGAGACAAGAAAATCTTTAAGTGGCCCCGAGAAATGAATGGTTCTACTTGGAAGAACAAACCTACTTTTGTAGCTATTGCAGTCTCGTCTAAACCAGCTACATGTGACATGCAGATAAATGATAAAGTGAGGCAGTCTTGGTTCTTAATTAATAGTATGCTAAACGGCTGGTGAGAACAATGCATAGAAACTATAACAGTGTCAACCACACGTAGTATTGGACCTACGTATATATATATGTAATGCCACTGTGTTAGTGAAAATACACAGCTGAAAATTTACACAAAAAGTAAAGAGGCTTCTAACGGTAAAGTCAACTTGAACAGATATTGCAGGAATCTCCCTCACATTTTGTTATTTAATCCATCCATCAGACATATAGTACCAGGTATATAGGTTATTTTTAACTTGCGTAACCATAGATCCTAATCGTGAATCAAGTACCAGGGCATAATCAGTGTCATAATCATTATAATCAAGGTCTGATATCTTTTACAGAATCTGTCCACTGTTCAGGATTTCCTATTGTTCCTGGCAAGTCCTCCTTACTGAATTTTGTCTGACAGTTATTTAATCAATGTTTAAGCTATCCCTCTATTAAGTTATTTGTACGTTGTTTCATGCAATAGTAGGTTGTTTATAAATTTCTGCGTTATTCTCAAGCAGAGTCCTGCAAATTGACATTTTCGTTATCTTGGGCAGGTTTCATTATAAATTTTTATTTGCTATCCTTTAACACCAGTTTATTTTATATACCATATGAAACATTTTGTTGTGTGTGACGGAGTCTTTTCTTATGCCGGTGTATCGGGGTCAATATACGGTACGTGCACGCTGACTCAACAAATGCACTGAAAATTACTTTTTTTTTCTCCAACATACATATTTTGTCAAGCGTGTTCATTACATCCCAGGCTAATGAAATTCTAATATTCTAATACAATTAATAAACTTATCCAGCATCCTTAATGTAGAAATATGGGCAACTCGATTTAATCTTCTGCCATCCGTCATGACAGGATTCCCAAGTCCTTGGTTTAATTAAATCTAGTCTGTATGGTAGTATTTTGGTCTGTAAATCTCTGCAATTAAAAATGTGTCACAGATCGTCGTTATTCTTGGGTAGGGGTATTGCTTCTCTTCTTCTCAAGTCTTTCGGTACATTCGTTTTAAAGGGTTTTTTTCACATTTCAAACATCCAATTCTATATACACAATTACCATATTTCTAGTGATGTTTTATATAAGCCTTGTTAAGTGTCTAATCGATTGGACCTTTTCTTTACATGGAAGTCTTTTCACAATATTCGGTAAGCAATTCGTTCTTCCTTCTCTCTTCAAGTGCCTCCTTTAAATTTTTGACATAAATATCATTCAGATTCCTTTTAGGTTCAAATAAAGCTTGCTTGTTTATTTTAGTCGGATTAAGTGTGTATGTTGAAAAACACTCTAATTATCTCCTTTTCGTTGTTACATCTTATTTTTTCTATTGAACCTTGCCCTTTTCTTTGTGTTGTATACTTCAATTATTCCCTCATATATTGATTTGGTAGAGTGACTTGAGGTTGACTGAAAATGATTGTATCCGTTACTAGTTTTGTTTGCATATTTTATCTGAAGTTTCCCTTCCTTTTAGTGCGTACCTGTAAGAGAAAATGTTGTGCCTTTTTAGGCTTTTTACTTCTTACTGACAGCCAGATTCATGCTGTAATAGGATAATAAACTGTAAATTATCGTGTTACTAGAAGTATTTTTTTGCGTCTGAGGTTAATAAAATTGGGTCCCTTTAACTCCTTTTGGAGTTATTCCATTGCTCACGATCTCTCACCAGGTGTACCATCTCTTACAGAAATATGTCTGTTTGATGCCATACATTGTTGCCATCAGTAATGCAAGTTCAAACCCTTAGTCAATTACCATGCGCTTTCCCACGTGTAAGCATTTTCATCAGTATTTATCTTCCATTCTTTTAGTGTGACTAAACCATCCTGTTTCGTGGTCTTCAATGAAAGCCAACAAGAAGAAATATAAAGGAAAATCACTTTAGAGACTGAAATATTGGTAATCTTCTAAGAAAAAAGAGATTTTGAGCAGAGAACGGCTTTAAATAAATACAAGGAAGAAAGAAGAGCAAAAAAAAAGTTGAAAAAAGTATCCGTAAGCTAGAGAAAGATTTTAAAAAGTTCCCCAATGAAATGAATAGTAACCTATAAGCTCTGGATGGTGTCACAAGGAGGGGTGTAATTTTTTAAAACTCCCTTCCTGTCATGCCTTTCTTGGACTTTGGTCGTATAGTCCTTTCTGGACTATGTCAAGTGCTTCAGGATATTCACAACGTATTTGAAATTTAATATGTCTTTGGACAGGCATCCGCAAATTATGTTTCTCTTAAAATGAGGAACAGGTGGTGGTGGTGGTGGTGAGTGAAATATCAGTCATAGTTGCATTTACAATTTTTCCTCATATATTTGACATATATCTGATTGGATGAGGGTAGCCCTAAGCTTTTTACTTAATTTGCTACTATTGTCAAGGAGAACTTTATTTGCTTTTCATTCCCAGTCAAGCCAATCAGAGCTCATTCGTTTGTGTTTGGCTTTAAACATGTCTTCTTATTTCCAAAGTGGCTTATTTCTCCCACTAGGTCGCAAAAAAAAGAAACCATAGGGCTTGGCTTGCTGCAGACCTTAGAACATTCAGAATTAACTAAAACGATTTGTCGACTTGATATTGCTAAATCACACACGAAAGATTGGGGAATGAAGTGATTAGAACAGTGCAAACATTGACCAACTTAACTGGTGTATTATACCCGAAATGCTATAAATTAAAAAGATCGGCTCTTTACCTTCATCTTTAGCCAAAAACCTCTAGCACAATGGAGGGTAAGTTGCACGTTCATAGAGTCTCACTGGACTCTTCTCGCATTTTTAATAAATTCGCCAGAAATACTTTAAAAGCATTAAAAGAGCTTTTTTTCTTATTGGGACCATAGGAAGTCGTATTTAATTTGCAAGATAAAAAAGCAAAGATGCGGAACTGTATGGACAAAGAACGACAAAAACGCAAAATACTTATCGCTGTTTCACCATATTTAAAATTTCCAAAGAATTCATAAAAATTATAATAAAATGTCAACGTTTTGAAGTAAGATAAGGCTTTGCATTGAAAGTTGCAGTAAAATACAAGCAGTTTTTCTTTGCTACTGAAATATTTACCGAAACGACCCTTTTAGATGAGATGTTAGGCATTTTAAACATCGATAATAATTTATTAAATAAATAACGTAGAAATGTTTGGTTCACAAAATGTATTTTATAAGGCAAAGTTAAAAGAAAGGTTAAACTTTTCGATTAAATCCCTTTAATTGTTATTTGTTTAAATTACGAGAGCAACAAAAAAATTATGTTTTTTGCATTTAAATACAATTCCATTAATTTGATGTAAACATTGCAATTTTGAGATCATTGGTCTCTCTTGAAAGGATACCATCAATAACAATTTTTAATTCAAAGAAATCAGGACACTCTTGTTTTACTGTTTGTCTTCCTTTATGTAAAATTTCTGTCTTTGACCACAACCTTATATGGGTTCTTTGAAATAATTCCAAATCTTTTTAAGGCAGTTCTTCAAGGTTTCCCTGAACCTTTTCGTTACAACAGTAAAATAATCCTTCAGTTTTGCTTTCAATGAAAAGTCCAAGAAATGGCAAGCGGATTTTTCCTGCCATAACCTCTCTGCATCAAGCCCCTTAGCCGAGTGATTTTGTTTTTAAAACTGCAATGGAATAGGCTCAGGTCAGAGTAAGCCACTGTTTTGAGCATCAAATGTATGATTGGCAATTTTAACTGTAACAGTTTAACTGTAACAGTTTAACTGTAACAGTACTGTTAACTGTAACAGTAACCTTTTGTTTTCCCCATCTAGTTGTCTTCTCAACTCAATGTTGAAGATTTTTTTTTCGAGTTTATTTCTACTAAATTGATTATAAGCGGAATTTTTTAAATATGCGTGATAAATCGTCATAAGAGTAAAATTTAACAATTTTACTTTTTACGCTATTATTAAATGGTGTTAACTTAATTCACCTGTTATTTATTTGTTAGGGGACCCTCACTTTGTTTTGATTTTGTTGTATTCTTGCCTCATCTGTAATGGCCCTTATTTTTTATTCAAGACTGATTCAAATAACAACTACACTAGTTTCCTCTTTCTTAGCTAATGTCAACGTCTGTAATCAGCCTACGTTTTCTTAGATAAGAAAAGGAAATTAGAAGAGGAGGATCCAGATTCACGAGTATGTTTTGTGCAAGAAAAGACAGCTTATCACAGGAATTTAAAATGTCAGAAGACAAATGGACTTTGGAGCTACTACGTGACTCAAACTGGAGCAACTGGTCGATTAAACTGACGAATATTGTTCTTACAAAAAGTCTGTATGGTTTAATCGATAGATAAGAGTTAACTCCTGGAACTCATGCCAGTGACGAGGCAAGGAATAGCGATAAATGCAGTTTGAACAGAGCCAACGCAATGATAGCAACAAAAATAATCTACTTCACGATCTATTTTGTTACGTCTTGCGAGAACACACATCAAAGAATTGAGAATATACTTGAAAAACATTTTGAATTAAAAATTATAACCAGTAATGTATTTCTGATAAAGACTTTCTTTAGTTAAGTATGCAAGAACGAACAATAGTTAGAGATCACGAATGGGTTTTAAAGGATTCAATTGATTCCTTGTCAGGAATTGCAATGAAAATAGGTGAAGACATACAAGTATGCATTCTATTGATCAGACTGGTTGACATTTCTATGCCATTAATTATGGAAGCCCTGGAAGCGAGAGAGGAAATACTTCGACTTAATGTCATTATTTCAGTGCTGTAAATTTTATGAAAGAAAGTACCAAGGCGTAAAACTTGCCACGACAGGACATGACGGTCCAGCAGTGGGATTTTTTACTTTAGACGGAGAGGCCAATATTTTCTCAGTAACAGGGATGATGCAAGCAGCAGAAAAGCTTCAGGGAAAACTGTATAACCTTCAAAGTGAAAAAGATCGTGGCTAATGTAATATACAGCACAGTTGTTGCACTGTGATAGAAAGTACTACTCAGATGAGTAGGTTTGGTCATGTAAGCTATGAGATACTTTATGATGCGGGAAAGGGAAAAAGCAATGGACCTATTAAGAAGATTATGAGTATAGATTGACAGTTGATAGAGCAACTTAGAGTAAGTTCAAAGAAATGTATTAGTGTCATTTGGCATTCATTAGCATTGAAAATATGTCAAAACTAAAAAATATTACAAAACTTTTCAGGGAAGCATGCTCAAGAATGAGAAGCTGCAGAGGATGATGAACAACATGAAATAACAAATAACACAACGTGGAACGTAGTAGAGATACCTACAAACAAAAGAGCACTTTCAAATAAATGGGTATTTTGTATCGAGTGGCCTGGGATCGGGGTCAAAGAATACACCCCATTAAAATTTCTTCAATAACAATCATGGATAACCACATTTATAGTTACCAGAGGAACGATGGAGTTCCTGCTTCTACACAAAGGAGCCGCTCTCCCGGTAGGGATTCTCATGTGCGACAGATGAGACCCGACCGTAATCAAGGAACTGTCTGCAATCGATTGAAGATTCGAATTGGGAAATGGAACCGAAAATTCTACATCAATGTGGAAATCTAGAAAATGTCAAAACATAAATGACGAGGCTCAACATCAACTTTCTAGAGCTTTCTGAAACAAGATGAACAATGAACAAAGAATGGTCAATTTTCATTGATGACTACAAAGCAATCTGCCCTGATGGTGAGAAATATAAAAAGGGTGCTGGTCTCCTTCTGGATGCGGAAATGGGCAAGAGCGTGAAGGTATACTGGCAGCTGAGTAAAAAGCTTTTTTGGTCAAGCTTCAAGGAGATCCATTCAATATATCCATTATTGTTATATATACTCTGATGGGTTAGTGCTCTGATGAGTTGATTGATGAATCTTACGAAACCTTGCATGAAGTAAAACATCAATGCAAAGACAATAAGATCACAATCATCATGGGTGACCTAAATGCTGAGGCTGGACCTTGTCAAGAAGTAAAGGTGGTAGGCCAGTTTGACATTGGTGAGAGAAACAGCCTAGGTGATAGATGGGTGCAATGGTGCAATCAGAACATGATGGTCAGCATGAAATCTAGTTTGAATTGCATCCACGAAGAGTATACACAAGAAAAATCCCACGGGACCTTACAAATATCAGATTGATCACATCGCGAAAAATGACAGATTCAAGAGAACGGTGAAACACACCACAACTTATCCAGGGACAGGCATTGGGAATGATTAAGTTCCAACGGTGTGCACAATAGAATGTAAATTGAAGAAATTGAATAGGGCAAGGACTGTTTGGAAGCTTGACCTAGAACAGCAAATAAAACCCTAAGTCTGAGAGAGGTTTGAGCTTCTACAAGATGAGGACCATTACACCTGGAATGAAATGAAGTCCATCTCAGTTGAATCAGCTCGTAGTTGTCTTCCGCAGAGAGAAAGAAATTTCATAGAAAAGTAGATGAGAAATGATGTACTAGAAATGATAAGTGACAGACAGAAAATGAGAGACAGAAACAGTCGAGAATATCAAGAGGTGAATAAAGTCATCAAGTAAAAATACTACGAGGCCAAAGAAATCTGGCTAGATGAAAAATGCTTCGAAATTAAAAGTTAGTCTGTTGATATCAGCACGTTTTACAGGTGAATCGACAAGATAAGTGGGAGAAAATCAAACTGTTCTACATGACGTTGCGTTTGGGCGCTTGATGGAACCATGCTAGGTGAAAAAGGGGATATACTGAACCACTGGGTGGAATACATTGATTAACTATTCCATGACGTCCGAGGAGCAATGCCTGTTCTTTCAGAGGCTAACAATGAACACAAAATCTTGACTTCAGAGGTGTGGAAGCCATCATCAGAAAAATGAAAAGAAACAAGGTAGGTGGGTCTGACGGGTTAGTGATAGAAATAATTTAGAAGAGTATGGTGTTGAGAGGTTGAAAGCCTGATCAAGCAAATTCGCATTTAACAGTTTAACTTCTTAGGACAAACCATGAGAAAGAAGGGGAAGGAAGTAGTAATAATAACTAGAAAAAAAGAAGTAAAAAGATGAAGAGGCAGGAGCCTAGTGATGTAGATGAGCAGTATGAGAGGATAGCTGGAGGAGTATGGTTTCCTTCATGGTGGTGCAGAACGTCTACGAATGACAAAAGATAAGAGAATATGGCAGAAAATGATCGCCAACTTTCACAGCGGATACAGCATCTAAGTAGAAGAAGAATCACTGTAATGGATCTGTGGATAGAGTTAAAGGTTGATAAGTTGCAAGAATTTTGGAGCAAGTGTATGGACTGGACTAGGATAAAAACTATTTCTCGGGTACTAAAATTTGCCACTATCCAATTTATACTAACATTTGCAATTAAGAGTGACTGAGACATACATCATGTCACGAATTTTTATCTGAAGGCTACTAAAGTGATTATTTACAGCTCTTTCACACATCGACTGTACCGACCTGCCTGGTGACAAGGATTGAGATCTTTTGAGGAGTGGTGGCATACTTGTCTTGTATTTGTTGTGTTTCTTTTTTTAGTGTTGCAAGAAGATTGTAAGAAAAACTTTTGATGTGCCTCATGTGCTGTAGGAAATGGAGTGTTTCCGATATTGTTCTTGTTTTGATTTCCTTATCTATAATTTCTTTATTTTCCCAGTCAGAGGTGGGACCTTGTGTGTAAGAGTGTTCGCTGTTTAATGATATTTAGTGTCACCTTTTTAATTAGTTGTTTTGTGGCCCTTTTCCCTTTAACCTACGAAACACTATGATTTGCCATTGTAAAAGGCTGAGCAGTACTTACGATATAGTTTTTAAACCGAAGCATTATTCAGGTGCTGGTTAGAGTGAGTTGGTTTCATGTAGAATCTTACTAAAATGGAACGATCTGCTTGTCACTTTACTAATACATCAAAGAAGAATAGTTGTCTTTCTTCTTCCTTCTCTATGGTGAATATGATGTTTCAGTAAAGAGTGCTTGTGTGCTTATAGAAGACTTGTAGGTAATCTGTTTTAATAATTGAAATGCGTTGGCAACTTATCTTTCCCAGCGACAGGTGGCACTTTGTCCTCTGTTTCTAATTCT
The DNA here is from genome assembly GCA_003991215.1 of Morbakka virulenta. Taxonomy (NCBI): domain Eukaryota; kingdom Metazoa; phylum Cnidaria; class Cubozoa; order Carybdeida; family Carukiidae; genus Morbakka; species Morbakka virulenta. Next base: position 4,766,566 of record RDPX01000011.1, on the reverse strand, counting down.
GCAGTTTTAAATGCTTATACGAATATTTTAGCAATCACGGAGGATGTAAGACATTGGTACACCGTTGGTTGGAGATTAGATGCCATTGGAGAGGAAAGATGTGCACCGTTGGTTTTAGATTGCGATTAAGAGAGATCCAATTAATCATTTACCATCAAAACATATTACTATTTGCTTTTACTTTTCATATGATGTTTTTTGGCGTGGTGACATTAAACTCTGATATTTTATGACATACCTTACGACAGCAGATGTATTATCTAAGACAATCTTTAATAATAGATTTGTTAGTGTGGTAAAGAAATGAGACTCGCAGTTTATTTAAAGAATTAAATAAGTTGGATGTTGTTGAAAAGTGATTTTGAAAAATTAATTTCTTGGTTAGTTACTTATTGGGGAATTCCACTTTTCTTTCAATTTTGTTAAATGTATTCATCATCTGTAATAGCGTTTACCCTATTTTTTAAAATTTAAATCTAATTCAAATAAAAACTCTACTAGTTTTAAATTAATATGAACTAACTGTCCCTTAAGGAAGATCCTGTTGCATATTTTGGTGAAAAAACCTCTCTTTTCTTTATAGCATTCATCATAATTTACATAGTGTCGTTAATACTGCAAAAGACTGATGAATGTTTAAATGGCTTGTTGGTCACATTAAGAAAAGTGCAGGGGTACAAGTGCTTTGTAAGGACAAGATCATTTGTCTTAGTTGGGTTGTATCAATTAGTTGTAAGAGCAATATTAATGATCTGTAGTTTTTAAAAGCTCTTAGATGGACAAAGCGCATAATCCTTTAAAGGTTTTCTAAATATTGACACGACCTGAAGGATACTCTTCAACTTTTGTGGTTTTAACTTAACCCTCATTAAAAGCTTTGAGAGTACATGTTGATCATTCGAGACCCTTGTTTATGGTGTCTATTATCGACATATAAAGTTTATTTATACAGTACAATATTCAGTATCCATGATGTGAGCATGAGATTTTTCAGCTCCTGGTGAAAATCATACTCTTTGATCATAATTTATTCAGTGACGTGCCCCTTAGATATTGGATTTCGTTTTTAGTTTGTTAACGCATATACATACCCTACAACTGACAAATTTCACTTTTTAGAAGGACTGATGATGATTACTACAATGAAAAAGAAAATTCCTTTTTCTATTACAGGATACCAAACAGTTGAACAGCTACTACGAATCCTGTTTTTAAAGGCTGTTCTATTTGGCTTTAACTTTTTGTCACGTGGATGTCGGCAGGGGTCAGAAAAAGAAGTCAAGGCATTCAGCCAAAATGTCATGTGACGCAGTCATAACCACTTAAGAAGTATTGAAGTTAAAGATACTGTTAAATCTTCCAAAATTGCTAGTTTATTCAATGAGCTGGTTAACAACAGTTATTAGGTTAACAAACCTATCACCAAAAAGAAAATTATTCTAAGATAAATTAAAAATGCAAGATGCATCGCAATTACTACTTTATGTACGTTCAGGTTGGATAAGGCTAGCTGACAATTCTAAACACGATTTTACTGAGCTAGCTTTCTCTTACTGCATAAAGCCACTTTGATCTGGAATAGACCAAAATGACTTTTTTCCCCTATTGCGTTGCTAATATAACTTTCCAAAAAGTCCTTTGGTACATCTTAACTAAAAATTGAGATATTCCGGTAACTTTAACATTATTTTTTTGAAAAAAGCTATGTTTACAAGGGTCTGTAATTCTTTATAAAAAGGTTCATTAATAGTTGCAATTCGTGTGTTGATGCTGTCCAAGTAGATGTAATAAAAATGGGCGGGACAAAAACTTTTAATTTACTTTCCTGGCTGTTAGCCCAACTGGCCCTTAATCAAATGTTTTGTGTTTGCTTTACGTGCTGAATAGCTTTATCAACACACAGCTGGTTTGCCATAACAATTTGTCCAGGAGTGTAGCTATGACGTAGGTGTTCGCCTTTGTCAAGAAATAGTGACATGACACCTTTTGCCAGGAAACTTAATATGTTCTTGTTAATTGAAATATACATTTGTGGTATTAAGTCACCAAACCAAGGAAAAGAGAGTTTCTCTGAAATTGTCGCTGGCATAGTTAGAAACGTGTAATGACGTGTTATGTACATACAAGAATGATTATTACTCCGAGCTCATTAGTCAATGATGTAATGCTTTACACTTTTCTGGTGTCATTTCCCACATCTCCTTTTTAGCTTGAAATAGATATGAAATCTTATTTGAAAATAACAATAAATTTCAATAATTCCATTCATTCAAAAAAAACCTCAAGATCAAGTACATGTGTAAGTCTCTTTTCACATCATTTGAGTCGGGTGGCATATTCAATGATCCCGTTATTAACTAAATGTAAATTTAGAAATAAAGCCAACATTTAATTTTTTTTTCTTAAGTGAAGGATATTTATTTAATAAATGATACCTCAGAACACCACAGCCTTCTCCTCAAATATTTCCTTTCTCTTCCTCATCATCTTGAAGGCAGATAAAATCTGGCACAATAACTATTTGGGCTTTTATGGCCTCGGGATTAAATAGCTTCACTACCCAATTCAGAACTTTGCGATTTATCAAATCTTTGATTGTATTTCCATACTACTCTGCAACCACTCTAAATGAGGGCAATATCTGACCTCTCATCCAACGTAAGATCATTTTCATCAAGATCTCAGAATTCGGCAAGATAACAACCACATGTATTCCTATTGTTAACAGCAAATTAAAAAATAAAGAGCAAAATGACACTTTAACATTTCAAGAACATAACCATTCGCTCTTAATATTGCGCTCTTACATTTTTAGACTCGCAAACGTATATGTAAGACAAGAAATAAGCTATCTGGATCAGCTTTCTTACGTTATCAGCGTCTATATTGGTCACAAACTGTGCTAGCGTACCATAGAATGAATAAAACCTCGATGAGTGGGTCCCCTTCGAGAGCTATTAAACGTAAGTGTAAATTAAAAGTTTAACTATGCAGACGAAAAAGTTTGGAATTTGGAAAGTGAGCAACAGTATTCAGTCATCCAGTTTAACACTGAGAACACTTGCGACTGGGCGCTGTCTGTGAATCACAAAGTGTGTCCCAATTAATTGAGGAATTTTGTGCTTTACCAGGGCTATGAAACCTCGCTACCTTTCAGTCATAGTAGTCTCACAATGCCAAACACATCAAATGATTTTACTCACGGAAATTTCAGTCTCACGCTGTCTGGAGATGTCAACAACATCTCCAGACAGCGTGAAAAGTAATTATTAAATGCGTGCCAGATGGTGGTGATTGACCTCCCTGCCTCATAATACTTCCTTATTAATTTGGAGCAAAATTAAAATATACCTAAGAATTAGTATAGCACTGCAATTTTTTAATTAGCCATTTAATAAATTTATTGCTCAGCAACACAAACTTTGAGAACTCATTGGCCCGTTTTCCCCTACATTGGTCCAGTTACGTACTTACACCTAGCAGGGTCAGACTTTTGTCGAGGGAGTGGACAGAAACAGTTTTGGGTATTATCACCAATAAACTTTATGATGCACGAAGTCCTCTTTCAAACCAAAAGCAAGTTTTTAAGAAATATACCAAGAATTGTAGCTTGCTTCTGTCGCTGAATGGCTATTTTTTAAAGCCAGCATTGTTTGACTCCTTCCCAGAAGTCAACACGTGAGTCTGTTCGATTTCATTGCTTCATTGCAGAATACTGATATTGACTCACAGCAATAAGGAATTAAACCTTTCAGAAAAGCGAAGAAACTGTGCTTCAAATAGGACGGATGGTAGAGACTAGCCTCTGACTAAGAATTTTTCGTCTTTACAGTAACTTTTTTTGCAGTTGGTACTGCTTCTGTGTCGCAACCTCCTTCTAAATCGGAAAAAATAACAACAAAATGCACACCAGAGTGCAATAAGCTCAAGTCAGAAAGGGCAACTGTTGTGGTAAGATAAAGAAGGCAACTTTTTCTGTGTCTAAAAAAGATAAGGCTGTTGCACTTACGTGAATGGTCAACGGCAGCCAAACGGAACAAAGAAAAAGAACTAATTACCTTTAGCAGCCAGCCTCATATTTCGTTTTAAATGGCAATGTAAAGCTTGTTTGGATTATTTTACCAAATAAAGACCCACGAAAGTTGAACAGCATAGCAAAGGGTAAAGCTTAAAGGAAACTCCAAATATAATTTTAGTTAAGGTTATGTTTATAACAAAATTTTTTTGAGGATGTATAAACCTTCGACATTTGCGTCAAAATAAATTTAATTCGTGATTAAGATATTTTCTTTAAATACAGGGAGGATGCCTAAAGCAAATGTTGACATGATAAATAATAATTTCGCTGGCAAGTCATATTATTGTTGTTTTGACAGGATGAAGAAAGGAGTTTAGCTTATTTAGTAAAAGACTTTTATATTCTAAGGCGTTATTTAGTAATAAAAAATCTTGACAGCTACCTGTGTCAGTGTTAAGAACATGAAAGCAATTTGTGAGAGTCGTGTATGAAAGCTAAAACAGAGAAAAGTGATATCTGTGACAGAAAACTAATTATGTTTCAGATGAGACACCCTAGTGTCAAATCAGATGGTCGTATATTGAAGGGTAATACTAACCTAAACGATGTTTACCAATTTTTATAACTCACAGTGATTAACGACCCAGTATTCATAATCTGATTTGTTGTGAAGAGTCTATATTTCATCCATAATTTCGGTACCAAATAGTAGCTCTGAAATACTATATATTGTGATTGTTTAGTTAATTTACTAAGGACGATAGCCTCTACAAGTTTTTAGTTTATTTGATATAAACCCTTCTACAAAAAACTATGTCATCTTCTGTCGTTTCCCTTGAATGCTCAAAAATTAAATAAATGAATAGAATCCTTGTATGCAACTTTATTTTGGAGATGGTGATGTGATTGGTTTTAATCGTCTTTAGAAGCACTTTGGTGTTTTAGTAAGTCAATATTCTTCGATGACAATTTTACTCATTTTTATGCTTTGAGCTTCTTAGAGAAGTGTTATTGCCTGTTTGGTGGTAAGGAAATGTGGCTAAAGGGACAAACCTACATTAGATCTTAACTGGTTTTGGGGTAAGACGATACTACTGAAAATTGCATTTATAAGAATACCAAGGCAATTCCAAACAAGTTTAGAGACAAGGCTATCTACTTTCTTCCTGATCCAAGTTTAAAGCACATTGCGTTCAGTGGAAGAAGATTCCCTCCACAACCCCTCACATATATTCCTGTTCCTCCAGTTACTTACCCAACACATTAAGACACTTCATTAACCTTTATGACCAACTTTGCTCAACAAATACAGAATTTTGTGAAAAAATAAATTCAAATGATCTTCTGTAGCAGCATTCGTCCTGCGTCCCTTAAGAAAAAAAGAGGTTGTTTTATCCATTCTACAACTAATTCCATAAGATTTACTAAGTTTTGCATTAGCAAAATTTAAGAAATAAATAAATATTTAAGTTTCGTTTACTTCCAAAATTGTCTTTCTCACGGCTGGTTAATCTATGATTGTTGTTAAAATCAATGTGGTTTTTAGATATGGTTTCCACTTTCCAAATACAATACAGTACTCATTCGCAAGTTTCAAGTTTCCAATAACGCTGGCCTTAAAACCATAACATTAAATTCCTTTTTCTTGGTTTCGTAATAAAAATGGAAGGTATTATCAACTCTTCCTATTTGGATATGAAGAAATAAGTTAACAATTTCTGGTTGGGTAGAAGGAAGCTATTTCCAGGCTTTCCTCCAAGTTAGATTATTATAATGAAGAAACAAAGAACTAAAAAGTAATAAAATACTTATGTATTTAAGAGACAAAAAGAGAAATATATTTTTCAATGTAGCAACAACTGTGACTAGTCCGCATACAAACGTTCAAGACATTCATCTGATAACATAGTATTCTTAGCATAAATTATCATAAAATATAGTTAGGTGGCATCCTAATCGTCTAAAAATATTCTGCAAGGCAATGACGAAAGTACCCCCAAAAAACCTCCTCTCACTACCATCAAGGACTTACAATGTTTTTTCCCATAAATTGTATCATCCGATGTATAGGAATTAATATACCTTGAAAGAAACAAACCACATGGGCTGGAGGGTTTACAACCATTAATAATATGTTAGTGCTACAAATGTTCACCCTCCAATGCACCAAAAAGGTGCTTATTTGAAAAAGCTTTATTTTTAGCTATACTATGGCCGGCTGAAATGAATTTTGTTTGTAATCCTGCTCCCGTAAGTGAAATAGGTAAGAGGTAAAAGCTACTTTGGGCACCAGTATTGTACTTTCAGAAATAGATTTTGTTGCTCCAGTAAGATCAATCAAAGGAAATCTAAAGAAGTATCTAATTTGCTGGATCTCTCCTGTATTAGCCAACACGCTAATTTCTCCTTCTTGCTGAAAACACTAGAAGAAAAAGCACTGGGCTTCAAATGTCCTCCTCCTTTCTGAAACAAGTAAGTCTGCTTTGTTTGATGCAAAGTGTTCACCGACAAAAGTAAGTCTTTGCTTCGCTGTCACCTCTTCTCAGGAACAGCAAGTAAGGTGTTAGAATTAGCTTTGGTCACAAACTCTTGCTTGTAGCCATGTACAACTCACAGACTAGTTATTAGCTGCCACGTATACGTGTATATGCTTGTGTAATGGTGATATTATTATGTCTCTGTTACACACTGATTTCAAATAATGTGGATTCATGTTCCTGGGTTTTGGTAACAACAATTTTCCTCAAATCTCAAGCATTTGTAGGAGGATTCTGGCAGAGTGTAGCAACAGCACAGTTCGGCCTTTTGAAATCCACGCTGGTGTCTATCCCTCGAAGCATGTAATAAAAAAATTTCTGTAAACATTTATGTATTGTTGAAAAGTTTTATTGCCAGACACCGTGTACATCATCTGGTCCAGATGCCTTCCAGTTTGGTATCTTTGTAAGAATCTCTTTTATTTTCTCTTTCGTGATATTCACTTCTGCTTTTCTTGGTCCATGACTCATCCTCGTTTAAAGTCTTTTAACTATTTGTTTCCAGATGTCTGACCAGAACTGCCTTGCTTCATCTGCATACAGCACTTCACTTTTACCTTGCTCTCCTTCACCGTTCAGTTGTCTGTAGAATCCACATTCATTGTTCTTGAACTGTCTATTCTGTTGGTATTGCTTGATTCTTAGGTTAGATCTTGTAATCTTTTCGTTTTTGGCTTTGGTCCTTTGTCTCAGCTACTCCTTCACAAATTGAATTCCTTTCCACTTGAACCTGTACTTTCTTTGCAATGCATCTGTATCTTACTTCTTAAGTGCTTTCTTGCCAATCATAGCTTTCACTCGACCTTCATCTCTGATCAAAACTTGCCCTTCAAGCCTACATTTCCGCCATGGTTCTTTTCTTTTCTCTTTTTTTTTTGCTTTTCATTCCAAGCATTTCTATTAGCATTATGGCTTCACAATATATCATACATGTCTGAGCAATGTTGTTAATCTTAATCTTTCCCATTACATTGTCCATCTTTTTCACTGCTGCATGCAGCTTTCCTTTTTCAACGCCACTTAGTGATGATAATCTTTTCGTTCTCTAGCTCTGAAAACACCTTCTTTTGGTCATTTTGAAACAATTTGTTTATTCTGAATTGTTCAATTCTCTGTTCGTAATCGAGACTTGACCTTGAGGCGTTGCTTTAATTCTCTATTACAGTACACGGTCCTTTCTTCTTTATGAGATATTTTCTTTCTAATTTCTTCAATTTTCTTGTCGTTTTCAATTTATTTTTTCTGGCAGCATCAAGTATATAATGTGCCTTCTTATTTCATTGATTCAGTTTTGGATCCTGCTTTTCCACCATATTTTTTCCTAGCATTTCGTGTTCTAAAAAGCTTGAGTTTAAACTCTTGGCCAACGAAAATTGAGCAAGCTTTAATTAAATTATTGTTCTGAGTAAGATTATTAGTTTTAACTTTAGACAAAACTCTATTCGCCTTCTCTACATGATCTTTCAATTTTTTTTATGTCAACTTGTTTGAACCCGCCAAGTTCTTCGTCTTGTTGATTAGTTAAAACTTTATTGAGTTTGTCCATGTTTTCTTTATCCTCTGCTGACATAGCATTAAAATTCTTAACAGTTATCAACCCGTTTGCCTACATATCTAATCACTTCCTCACTTTCAATAAACCTTTCCATCTATCCACCTTCTTCTGCTTCAGTTTCATCTCTTTCAAACCTTCTTTTACTCTCCTTTATTTCAAGATCTGACAGCCAACCATTTTATCGAATCATTCTTGCTTGATCACACGATCTTTGTTCGGTTACGTCAGTTTCTTGCTTTTCTTTCCATATGTTATTCATACGCTTTCTATATCCGTTAATAGGTCTTCCCTGTTCATCCGCCGGTTTACGTAAAAAATGATATTCCATAACAGCAATGTTTAACTCTTTATTTCATCCCATTCCAGCACTAGTGGGATGACGACCAGGCCCTTGCTGCTGTGCCAGGGGACACCTGCCGGGCGAGGGACATTCACATGAAGCTCTCCCTAAATAACGGCTCTTCATTGATTGTTGTGAATTCACTCCTTTCTTGTGTTACTTCAAATTACATAATGGTGGTGTGTCAAGTTAGTACAAAATGACTAATGAGATGTCATCTGCCACGCAATTTGTTCTCAATGATGTGTGAAGGTCATTTAATTCACATGTATATGTAATTTTGCTCCTGATGATGCGTGAAGCTATGCGAATAATCGGTGAGACATTTGTAGGCTCAGTGGATGGTTTGCATTTTCAACCTTATTCCCAGACACTCCTCCTGTGTCAACATTTAATTTTTAGCCTACTGCATGAACATCAACAACAAAGATTATTTTAAGCTAAGATGTCTAAGATGCTTAACACTGGAACAGAAAGTTAAAGTTATTAAATTAAAAGAAAAAAATCGAGATCTTTCTCTTACACAATTGCGTGAAAAGTTTAAAATTGGAAAAACACGAATCCAAAGTGTGTTATGTCCTCGAACTGATATTTTACGCCTGTGTGAGTCGGGAGAAGGAAGAGAATCTCAAAAACAGTTAAAAATTAAGAGGGCAACGTATGGCGACGTGAATGACGCTGTTTAGAAGTGGTTCAGAAAAGCATGTTGTAACCCGATTTCCGAGAAACTTGTTCAGGAGGAGGCAAAGAAAGTTGCGTCGAGAATCGGCTATACAAACTTTACTACATTAAATGAATGATTATACAAGTGTCAATGTCGGCACAACGTTCGTCTAACTTTTGTCGCGGGTGAAGCGGCCGATGTTAACAACGACGTGGTCGAGAATTGGACAAAATGATTACCATCTATCTGTGACGGTTATAGCTTGAAAAATATTCAACGTTGATGAGCCGGGTCTGCTTTTTCGAGCACTTTCAACCAGATCCCTGACAGAGAAAGCAGAGAGATGTAAAGGCGGTGAGAATGCAAAAGAGAGAGTTAATGTCTTGTTGTGTTGCTCAGTATCTGGAGAGAAGCTGACACCGTTTGTCATTGGGAGAAGTCAACGACCGTATTGTGTTCGAGGTAGAGGAGGAGTACTGCCTGTGACGTATGCTGCAAACAAGAAAGCCTGGATGTCAGGCGCACTTTGTACGGAGTGGCTGCGAAAGATAAATAATTCCATGAAGTTACAGTCCCGGATAATTTTGATGTTCGTGGATAACGGCGCAGCTCACCCAGATATTCAGTTATGGAACATCAAGCTCTATTTCCTGCCACCCAACACTATAAGTATGCTGCAGCCATGCGGTGCGGGTATATTCCAAGCAGTGAAGTTGACCTACCGCAAAAGTCTGTTGATGAGGGTTCTCAGTGATATCGATGCTGGCAATTCTGCATTCGACATTACGAAAACAAAAAACTTACTAGATGCTATCATGTGGATAAAGCATGCTTTGGACACTCTGGCCACTTTGACAATCCAGAAGTGTTTCTCTAAGTGTGGGTTCATGGAAAAGACATCCGAGGATACCTCAGCACCGGTTCCGGTTTTGACAGACGGACAGCGAGCACTGCTAAATGAATAGAATATGTCGTTAGAAGAGTATTGTGGTGTAGAAGATAACAGCGAAGTTTCTGAAACCCTGGAGGAAGCTTGCACGCCGACCTCGTCATGCACGCCAATTGAGAGTGATATAGAAGAGGGTGAACTCAATCTTACAGTGCCACCACCAACAACCAGGAAGGAAGCAGCGGAGGGCATTGCAAAGTGTGATGACTATGCTGTAAGCCAAGGTAACGTCGAGCTTCTCACAGTGCTGTCCAAAACGAGACAAATAATTGAAGCATGCGCCACATCTGTTCCACAAAAGCAATTGCGGATGACTGACTTTTTTCTCAAACCAAAATCAAGCTTGCTTATTGTTCATGGTACATGCAGCCTATATCTTCACCTCTGCAGAAAATTGTAATTGTTTTTCCTTTGAAATTAACCTTCATTATTGGAGTATTTAGTTGATTACAACAGGTATCCGTTTTTTTCATATTCATGTAATAAAAAAACAGAGAAGAAAAAAACAATGTCAAATATCGTTTCCCCAAATAACGGCTCCCTCCCTATAACGAACACTTACATTTCCCTGCAAGGGTGGTCGTTATTGCGGAGGACTACTGTAATCACCAGTATCTAAAGAAAAAATTGGGACAAGTAGTCTCCTGCCTACTGAAAAACTGCCCGTGGTCACACAAACCAACCATACACATGTTTTGTCGAGCTCCAGATTAGCAACGACCGTGTCCTCCATTACTTTTCAATTTAGCAGTGAAAACTGTTTTAGTAGGAAACAAACAAATCCCAGCTAAATCAAAATCTCTAATGATAATTTTACTATTGGCTTTTCGAATGTATGTGGTTTTTATAAAGTGGGGAAGGGGGGGGGACAATGAGAACTTGATAGAGTAAATTACACCTGGAATGTTCTAGGTCCCTCTAAAGGTTCAGTTAACACTCTTGGTAAAAAGTAAGTCAAAAAAATCGATTTAGCTATAAGGGGGACAAGCATGAGAAATGAGTGGCATTCTTTACAAACAAGATACTTTTAAGATAATCTATGAAAACTCACTTTTCATTCAGAGTTATTACGATCAGAATTCAATCACAACCCATGAATATCTAATTCTTTATAATTTACAGTAAAACAGGTGATTCTTACCAGGACTCAGCTAAATTCTTCTGGCTAGAATTGATATAGATTCTAGAAGTGTAGTTAAAAGGACAATGTGACAATTAATAGCCATTACAATGCAAAATTGACAGGGGTGTAATGAATATTAGTGTGTAGTAACAGATTACTTTGATCTAGCGAAGACAAATGACCTAGTTTTATGCCTAATCTAATTCCCCAAAGACCACCAGCTTATTATCGCAAACGCTCGGTTTTCTGATAAAAAGTTAAATTAAATTAATTAAATTCGGGCACTCTGTCAATCCACCAATAATGATACAACAACATGAGCACTTTAGAGCTGATATAAACATTGATCTTAAGCTAGTTATAAAAGCAATAACATAATATAATACAATATAATATAATATAATATAATATAATATAATATAATATAATATAATATAATATAATATAATATAATATAATATAATATAATATAATATAATATAATATAATATAATATAATATAATATAATATAATATAATATAATATAATATAATATAATATAATATAATATAATATAATATAATATAATATAATATAATATAATATAATATAATATAATATAATATAATATAATATAATATAATATAATATAATATAATATAATATAATATAATATAATATAATATAATATAATATAATATAATATAATATAATATAATATAATATAATATAATATAATATAATATAATATAATATAATATAATATAATATAATATAATATAATATAATATAATATAATATAATATAATATAATATAATATAATATAATATAATATAATATAATATAATATAATATAATATAATATAATATAATATAATATAATATAATATAATATAATATAATATAATATAATATAATATAATATAATATAATATAATATAATATAATATAATATAATATAATATAATATAATATAATATAATATAATATAATATAATATAATATAATATAATATAATATAATATAATATAATATAATATAATATAATATAATATAATATAATATAATATAATATAATATAATATAATATAATATAATATAATATAATATAATATAATATAATATAATATAATATAATATAATATAATATAATATAATATAATATAATATAATATAATATAATATAATATAATATAATATAATATAATTTAATATAATATAATATAATATAATATAGTATAATATAATATAATATAATATAATATAATATAATAAAGCATGATGAGAACTCTTCTTCATCACAAAAACCAATAGTACGGGAAACCTCCTAACAGGATAAGATATGTCGTCAATAACGAAAAAAAGGTCCTTTTAAGTGGTGCAAGTACTTACAACAGAGTAGGAAAAAAGTGTTTCGCTGTGTGGGGAAAAAAGGATAGCATATTAACAAAAGCCAGAGGAGGTGACAAGAAGATGAAGACAAGGCTGTGAGGACTTGTGCAACCACAAAACCAATGTCAGAGAAAATCCCTTGGCTGATCTTGAACAATCAGTAACAGTAGACTTCGAAGACAATGAACAGCCAGCTACTCACGAAACAATTCAGGAAATGTTAAAAAAGCTGACTGATAGTGTAACAATTACCTACACTTTATAAAACAGTTAGGGGACTTTGACAACTTATGACTGGATCAGTAGTACATATGCTCTTGTCATACATTTACCAAAGAAAGGAAACCATACTTTCTTTAACTATACTTTCTTTCAAAATCGAGTAAAACCCTCGATAAAAAGTTCTTAGAAGATAGACAAGCAGGTTTCCAAGAGGGAAGAAGTACTACTGAGCTTTTATGCAATCTCAGAAGTATTGAGGAGAACTACTAAGAACATTATTAGACACGAGTATAAGCTTATAAGTTTCAAACAGGCCAGTTGCAGAGTCTGGTTAGGGCTGTAAATAATTCTTAGTAAAACAATTGCAAACACAATGAAAAAGCTTTATAAAGAGGTAAAATGTTAAGTTCACGAAGATGTTAAATCCTGTAACGGGTTCTCATCGAAAATCAGAGTATGTTAAGGGTTGGCAGTTTTTTGAAACTCTTTCTCAAGTTTATGATCACTGAAGTATCAAATTCTTTCGAAGAGACTCCAAAATAATTACCTCAAACCTTCTCAGATAAAACTTATTTTATCACAGCAATCCAAAATGACTTTGCATGTTTCGAAAAGTGGATTTTTGAGCAATTAAATATGAGATTAAGATAAGCACATAAAAAAGCACAATTCCAATAACAAGAAAGGAATACTTTGAATAACCTTAAACATATTTAAACTGCATATCTGAACAAATGAACGTTTTCAAATACTAATAATTGCAGATCAACACTCATGTGCATTCTCTTACTGAGATAAAAAATCGAATTGGTGTGAGGTCACTCCATGTCAAATGACAAAGCCATGGGACCCACCTTAGATTTTGCTAATATTGACGTACATTATACAGAGTGGTATAAAATGACCCACTTTCAGCGCCGACCTCATTATAATTAGTACTATTTAAAATAGAAGCTTGTGATTTTTTGCGAATATTGGGGAAAATGCTCAAACTCAGCCACTATGAATTTCATGAAAGTTGAAGACACAGAAATTCATGTCAGTATATAAAGTGATATGGTTATACTCTTTTACTGTAATAATACACAAAAGGAATTAAGTATAGGGAATCTAAAATTCAAAACAAAGGGTTTTGTTGACGGATAGACAAAATTCTCAGAAAAAAACAACAAGAAAAAACGTTTCGACTGTTCGTGGTGAATATTTTATTTTGCCATCTCTCTGTGGTTGACAGGTAGCACCATAATGAATTTTAGAAACTGTTTTTATGACATGTTAAAGCTCATTATTACAGATTTTTGAGTTGATATTTTGTATTGTTCCTAAAATACAAATATTTGAAATGAATATTAAGAAATGCTAATTCCTTCTTGGAAACGATTTTTTATGTTTTAGTCTATTTGTAGTTGGAAAGTAACAAAATTTGTGATTTAATTTAATTCGTAGATGGACTTGAACATTTAGACATGTGTATAGTGATAGTTATTACTTCGAGTGGGTAGTGGAAAGAAGTGTATGTCTATTTATTTATTTTATCTATTTATTACGAATATTTATACAGGATAAAAACGTTTCAAGAAATGTATAATTAAAAAGTAATATATACAAATACTATACAAAAAAAAGATCTGTAAAACAATAAGAACCTGATAAAAATTAGAACGTATAACCTTTTAAAATATCTTTAAAATTCATTTCTGTATATTTGCTTCTTAGTTCAAGTGGGAGATCATTAAAAACTTTAGCTCCCATGTAACGAATCGACTGTCTTCCACATTCCAATTTGACTCTTGGGACGTAGACAAATAGACTTTTGTTTCTTGTGTTCACTTTAATGTTTGGAACTGCAAAATAGTTTTCGAAAGGTGGCTTAATATTTCCAAGTAGGATGTTCCTGACAAACACGCAAACTCTTTGTTTTCCACAAACCATAATGTTGATGTTAGGATTGACATGTTGACCATCCTGACTTTGATTGAAAATAGATTTCAGTTTCGTTTGTCACACCCTCTATTGGGTGTGGCAAACAAAAACAAGAAGGAATATTGTCCAAATCTACCTTGCCANAAAACGATTTGTTATTTTTTAGTCTATTTGTAGTTGGAAAGTAACAAAATTTGTGCTTTAATTTAATTCGTAGATGTACTTGAACATTTAGACATGTGTATAGTGATAGTTATTACTTCGAGTGGGTAGTGGAAAGAAGTGTATGTCTATTTATTTATTTTATCTATTTATTACGAATATTTATACAGGATAAAAACGTTTCAAGAAATGTATAATTAAAAAGTAATATATACAAATACTATACAAAAAAAAGATCTGTAAAACAATAAGAATCTGATAAAAATTAGAACGTATAACCTTTTAAAATATCTTTAAAATTCATTTCTGTATATTTGCTTCTTAGTTCAAGTGGGAGATCATTAAAAACTTTAGCTCCCATGTAACGAATCGACTGTCTTCCACATTCCAATTTGACTCTTGGGACGTAGACAAATAGACTTTTGTTTCTTGTGTTCACTTTAATGTTTGGAACTGCAAAATAGTTTTCGAAAGGTGGCTTAATATTTCCAAGTAGGATGTTCCTGACAAACACGCAAACTCTTTGTTTTCCACAAACCATAATGTTGATGTTAGGATTGACATGTTGACCATCCTGACTTTGATTGAAAATAGATTTCAGTTTCGTTTGTCACACCCTCTATTGGGTGTGGCAAACAAAAACAAGAAGGAATATTGTCCAAATCTACCTTGCCACTGCAGAATACTATAGAATATATATATTGACTTACTTGACTTAATTGCGTAACCCTCCTTGGGTCTTTGCACATTCTTTCTTTACATATTCCTTCCAGGTGGCACGATCTTTCGCCTTGCGTTCAGCAGTCAGGATCGGAATTCTGAGATCATCTGGGATTTGGTCTGCCCAACGCTTTTTTGGTCTCCTTCTACTTCTTTTTCCTTCAAAATCTTCTTTGAATGCTCTTTTCACAAAGCTACCATCTCCTCTTCGATTCACATGTCCGAACCAAGTAAGCCTTTTTTTCTTGATGAGAGTTAGTATATCATCCTTCATGTTTAGAAGCCTTCTTATGTCTGATAGACGACACCTGTCCCTCCTTGTTTTTCCAACCATTGCTCTCAGGCAGTCATTTTCAAATACTTCCAATCTACGTGCATCTTCCGATTTTAACGTCCACGTTTCTGAGGCATATATAGCGATTGGGACAATCAATGCACTGTAAAGCCGACTTTTGATACAGTTTGGTATTTCTTTTCTGGACCATACGTTCTTTTTAAGTCTACCAAATGCGCAACTTGCCAGAGCTATCCTCCGTTTCACATCGTCTGTCGTGTTTGGAACTACCGAACCAAGGAATACAAAGTTCTCGACTTTTTCAACGTTAGCTCCTCCTATTTTGATATCTTCAAGGTGGTCAGGAGAGATGATCTTGCACTTGTCTGCATTTATCTTAAGGCCCCACTTTTTACATGCCTTTTCTAGCTCTTCCGTTGAGAAACGCAGTTTTTCGAATACGGTGGATATCAAAGTTGTATCGTCAGCATAACGAATATCAGCGTTCAGCTCAGCTTCAAGGTGGAAATCACGTAAGCTAGATAATTCATCCATGACGAATTCAAGAAACAGGTTGAACAAAGTTGGAGAAAGGATACAGCCTTGGCGAACACCAACGCAAACCTCAAACCAATCTGTGAGTGCACTGTCAATTGTAACTGCACATTTGGTATTGTCATACATATACTTGATTGTGTTAACGAGTTTGGCATTTACACCTATCTTCAGGAGCATTTTCCAAAGGGCTGACCTCCAAATGGTGTCGAATGCAGATTTAAAATCAATGAAATGAAAATGTAGAGGTATATTCTTTTCCTTGGCTTTCTCGATTATTTGTCGTACAACAAATATGGCATCTACAGTCCCTTTACCCGCACGAAAACCATACTGGCTTTCCTTCAGCTTTCTATCAACATTTGCATTCATTCGTTCCAGCAAGATCTTTAAGAACACTTTGCCTGGTATTGACAAGAGAGATATAGCACGATAGTTGCCTCTCACCAACTTGTCTCCTTTCTTGTGAATGGGCGAGACTATCATTTTGGAAAAATCTTCAGGCGTCTTTTCTGTAGTCAAGATTTTATTGAATATCTTTTGCAGAAGAGCAATCATCGTTTCTCCACCTGCCTTCACTACTTCTATGGTGATACCATCGATTCCTGGTGCTTTACGGTTCTTCATTTTATTAACAGCCTTTTTTATCTCGTCCTTTGTGATTTCGGGGACATTTTCTTCATAATCAACGGGAATAGGATCGATTGAGTGGACAGCAGTTTCATCACGTTCAAATGAAGTATTTAAGTGTTTTTCAAAATGCTCTTTCCATAACTGTAATATCTTTTTCTGGTTAAAGTGTTTCACACCATCATCATCTTTTATGACTGTTAGTCGCTTCTTAGGCTTTCCTTCAAGTTCCTTGACTGTTTTGAACAAACTATGGCTGTCGTGTTTACGATACTGCTCCTCTAGTATTGTTACTCTTTCATTAAATTGTCTCTTTTTTGCTTCCTTCACAGCACGTTTTACATTTCTGTTCAGTTCAGAATAGCGTTGTCTGTTGCCAGCAATTGTTGGATCCTTAAGCATTTCCTTCCTTGCCTTTCTTCGTTCCTCGCACAAATTAGCTTCTTCTTGAGTCATTCCATCAACATTTTTTCTTCTTCGAAAGCCAACTATCTCCTCGGTGGCTTCGTTTGTGATTGACTTAAATTTTTGATAAATTTCCTCGACATCAGCATCGAGTCTAAGGAGATTATATATATATATATATATATATATATATATATATATATATATATATATATATCACCTGTTATGCCCTTTTACTTTCGGCTTTTAATGTTAAAAGACAAAATAATTTTGCTTTTTTATGCAAACCTGTGGTGGCTTATCAGTCATTTCGTCAATGAGCTGGGTAAGTCTGTATTTCTAAAGGGGATGTGAAATGCTGTTAATGTAAAAAATTTTGGGTAATGGACAGGGCAATGAATTTTGAACTAATCTTGAAACCTATTTAAAAGTCCACCTTTTTAATGTTATTTAACATTCTTCAATGGTTATTCTAATATGCTGAAGTTTTTTGGTCAAAGTGATTTACAAGCTTTTATTTGTGACAATACCATTTGTAGGGACCTCGAAAATGTAACAGGAAATCCTAAAGCAAAATGTGACATGTGTGGTACCGTCAGTCACAAGTAATATGTTAGGGATTTTTAATCCTACGGCAACTCTTTGATATTGTAAAAAAAGCCTTAAAAGAAATTTTGGGTCGCTTTGAACAAAGCAAGCACCTTTAACAGAAAGCTATAACATACACTTGGAAGAAACACCTTTAAAATTCAAGGTATGCCTTTGGGAATCATCATGGTCCACAGTCTCGGTTCAGGTTAAGAAGTATGCCCTCTTCGGTCTCTGATGGCGTTGGAAGAGAAACATAAATGTCTGCTTTGATGGAGCAGCACCGTCTGTGGCTGAACAGACTGATGCACAAATGACAGTTTTTGTAACGCATGTCTTGATGATTGGTGGGATTCAAGCTCGGATAGTATGATATAGGAGGAGGTTGTGGCCTATTCAGCATGTTTACACTCTCCAATTGTTGACGGATCCAGAGGAACAGCAGGGGCGCTACAGATTGGCACCAGCGCCACTGAAGAAATTGCTTGGACAATGTTGAACTCAACAAGGAACTGCCTTAGCGACTCCTACTCTGAATATATCTTCCGCGTTTACTCCTTAAGCCTTTTCCGTTGTCGAGGATGTCGCATAGCAGCGGGTTTTGAAACCAAGGCTTTCCTTTCCTTAGGTGGACAACGTTCTCAGGTTAACGAGCCACCGTCTACCCGAAGCGTGTGATTTTAAGGCGCCAGGGGGGGCTTCCCTCCACCCTTCTTTTAGTCGTCAAAACAGTCCCGTTGGGCTCAGAAACTAAATCACTCGAGCATGCTAGGAGTAGGACTTGGTTTTCAGAAGCTTGATAGGCACGATACAAGGAGGATTGTATAAACATTGAAGCCCGTCCCCAGTGCCAATCCCGACTATGATGGCCTTTAAGACCAACTCAGGTTAAGTTCAGAATAAAATCATGGAACAACTTGAGTTTGGAGTAGGTAATGGCTCCATTTAGTATCAAAAAGCGTGTTAATTTCAAATTAATATTGGTAATATTGAGTTAGAATACGATACATTAGTACTTATGATTAATACATTGTAAGTTAATATCATTTTTAAGAAGACTGTAATCACATCTCACTGCTTTTTTTCCGGCTCTAAAAATTTAAAAGCCTGGGTTTCTTTCCTTCTTGTTCTTAGACACTGGACCTATATGTTGTGCCATTTAAAACCCCTGTCCACTAAAACGCCTTATAGAAACAAGTCTAGTATATTCTTATGACGAAATACTATTTTCCGTTCTTTCCTACAAGCCTTTCAAACTGTAATCTGTCTTCAAAGGTCTACACAATACTTTTTTATCCCTATTACTGTCCAGAGAAAACTTCCTAAGTTTTTTTATTCATCAAACGAGACGACCTCATTGTTTAAAAGAGACTGAGTATGGATCTGATAATGACAATTGTGACCATGATTACAGTGTTGATAATGATGAAAATGAAATTATGATTGGTATGATGGGAAAAAAACAATGACATTAATATGAATGAAGCATGTGAAACTGGATTTTTTTAGGGGTTGACACCTTCTTTGTACAGGTATTATCCATTTCCAAGAAAAGAAAACAAAAAAAGACCTTTTTAGCATAATCTGATATAAATATCCCTTGAAGAAACTATGAAAACAATGTAAATTTTCTTTGATCCAGGTTTGCAAATACATTTATGCAAATTGAGATTTTTCTGATGAGCCCACACTTGAAAATTACAACACAGTTGAGTAAGATCCTTTTTGTGATCTGTATTTAAATCGGAAATTTTAGACTCGAGACTTGATGTGATGAAAGGCGAATGCTTCTCCTGGCCAGCACACAGAATACTTTTCAACAAGCTGTCTTTTTTCTAAGGCGTTTTGAGTGGAATGAGATCCAAATACTTCAGTGTTGACCTAATAACTTGTAAATCCTTCAATCGAATAAAAAAATTAACCCTGAGGAAGCAAACTGTTTGGCTTTTATTAATTAACACAGAGCCTCAATACAAATAGGCTCCATTTTTCTTGGCCTTGATTATTAAAAACAAAACAAAATGCCTCTTGTTGCTTGCTATTCCTTCCAATATAATTTTAAAAAGTAATGTACCTAGAGAAGCAGGCAAAAATAACATTCGTGATATGTCAGTGACTCCCGTAAAAATAACCAAAAGGAATGCCAACTCTCCTAAGCTTGGTGGCCCACAAAGAGGATTTTTATAGGATTTGTTCGTTAAATAGGAACTGAGAGGATTCATAAACTTCGTCAACTTCTGATGACATAAACCTTATAAGGATTAAATTCACATAGCAATAGTAATTATCATCAGAAAGAGACTAAATATGTTTCTATTTAATTGATGGGAACGTTTGATTTATTTTTATGGATGGCAAAAGATTATTTTAATTTATACATTTTTTTCGACTAAAGATAACATGTTAATGCTGACATCCACATAAAAGTTAAATATTCATAAAAGTTTATTTGCCAGTAAAAAAAAATTCCGAAAGTTTTTAATCAAATTAAATAACAGAAAGATAAGTTCAGACGAATTTAGGAAGTCAAAATCTCTTTAAGGCTTAATAGACGTATTTGAAAAAGGAAGAAACACAGGAAAAGCAGCGATTATACAAAGATGAATGAAAATTGTAAGGCTGCAAACGGGTTAACACACCATTTCTTCTTATGTGTTTTAGTACAAAATCTTTTTCTCACAGTCAACTTTTTCTCTGCTGACGTTTCTCAACGCGCCAAGTTAATGTTTCTTAAAACATTATTAATATGAAATTTAATACTCCTGCGAGTATTTCTAATATCATCCAATTTTCGTCGTTTCAACCCTTTGCATGATAACTTGTTTTCATGAAACTTATTCTGTTCAATATTTCTGCTTCTCACGTACTCTAATAGTTCCCCAACTGGGAGTCATGGACTCAACTGTCAGGGGATCATGAACATTGACCACGATTAAGAAATTTTTGAGTCACACATCTGGACTTACTCCCAAAACACTGGGGCCTTGATGGGTGGACATCTGCACTGATCATCATTGTTGGTATCTACCACGTACGCTGAGTGACTGTCAACTGATAGCTGTCAACGAAAGTGCTGCTTGTCAACGCTGCGCTTTCTTGGTTTTAATCAATCGACATTGGATTAACGCTGTCAATGTTTCAATTGATTGTTTCAGCTCACTATTACCTTGGGCACATTTCAGGAGTTAACTACTTCCAGCTTGCAGAATTTGATCTTAAGAGTTGTTTTGGCAACAAGAAGATGTAAATACAATGAGGAGTATTTGAAATTCGGATTCACGAAGATAACGGATAAAGGCGTTGAGAAGCCTCAGTGTGTGGTATGCTACAAAGTTATGGGAGTAGATTCTGTACAGCCAAGTAAACTCTAGATTCATTAAAATAATGACTGGTTTGATACTTGGTTGGGAAAAAGTTGGCAGTGTCATGAGTATCCTTGTTAGCTAACACTGATTACGAAGAATCTCAGACATACCTGATGATATCAAAGAACAAGCCCTTATGTACATCAAACAGGCACCAAGCCCTTATGTACATCAAGTCTACAGCTCCACGAGAGCACCGCCGCAGGTACTTGCTCCCGTGACAAATAAAATTAAATGCAAGCTTATTAACTGCCTTGTACATGGGCATGTGTTAGCTTTTGCATTCTCATGCTGGCCTTAAAACATTGATTGTTGCCCTTGAATACCAAACTGCTTACACAACTATGCCAGTAAATAGATTCGATACATGATACCTTTTTATTTTTTATGTCCCTGTGTTAGTTGTCTTGGTTTGGAAGCAGATAGCAACATTTTTTCCAGCTCACAACAGATAGGACCTTCTTTTCCCGCTACGTGGTTGACATGTTCACAGAGATGACTAAGCTAAATATTCAACTGTGGGGTAAAGGAGATCTTGATAAATATTTAATCCTTTGTCATAAATCTTGAAAGTAGGCGTTGAAAAATTTGCAAACAGTAACTTTGCTATGTTAACTCGCTTGTGCTTTGTAAATGGTGCAATAGGTACAAAAAGGAAAGCACTCAAACATATGCAAGGGCTGCATGGCGAGGTTTAACACTACGTCTTGGACTCAAACTTGAATTTGACTACACGAATGGTCCACAATCTGTTAACCATAAATATGACATCAATTTTGAAAGACAATGACGACAGTCAATTTGAGTCCCTAATTCTGCAGACCGATGTCGGGATCACAATGGAACTCGAAGCTGTCTCCCTACCACAATTATTGTTTTCCGTCAGGCTGTCATTACCAGATTTTCGTTACATTTCAAAGCGAAAGTTTTCTATTTACTTTTCTGGGGTTTCTATTTATTTGCGTTTCATCCATTGCCTTAATTTACGTCCTTATCATCACTGGCAGGTGTAACAATTTTTATGACCGTCAGTTTGATGTGTACCAGAAGTTTCCTCTGATAGTCTTCTTGATGCCTGGTGACTAATCGTTTTGACTTTTTCTTTAAAATTGTGATACCGATTTTTAGAGCATGAACGTAATTATTATGTTATAAATACAAGACAGTTACCACTGAATTAAGCTGTTTCCCACCAGAACAAATCTCTCTACTCCTGTTTATCCTAGTACCTCCATGTTTACTCTTTTTATATTCTAGGCAATTTAAGAAGCTTTGCCTCTACCAAAGAATGTTTTCAAAATTTTAGGGTTTTTTCACGAGAAGTGTTGCAGGACTAGAGCTTTCTCTCGGGTTTCGTTTCAGAGTATCCTCTCTCCTTTCCCCAGCCTATACACCAGAACCTCTTTAAACAGTGTTTAAAAAAAAAAAAAGAGTGCTATGAATTTTTGACCAGGAACTATTTTCTGGGATTGGGTGATTGATCTTTTGTCCGTCCGTGAGGACCTAAAAACTGGGTATGCTAAGAGAACCATGAACATCAGTTCAAACCATTACTTCTCTGTAACAAAATTGAGAATGAAAAATAAAGCACTTACAACAAAAGAAAGTAGAAAGCCATATAATATGCCAGGGAAAAGGAATACAACGATCAGAGATAACTTCCAACTGACATTGTCTAGCAAGTTAGTAGCCCTTGCAATACAAAAAAGGCCAAACAAGAGAAGAGCAGTAAAAGAAGAAACCAGACGAAATGTTGACAGAAATAGAAACTAGTTATATGAAGAATTGTAATAAAATCCTTGGGGGAAAAATTAGATATTTAAGGTAATTAAAGACTAAAAAAATTTTTTAGGGAAGACGGAAAGCATAGAAAAGGACACTGTCAGCAAGAAAGCGACTACCGAAAAGAAACCAATAAAGAAATATAAATGAAAGAACAGGGATGTCAAAAGATTTTGTCGACGAGAAAAAAGAGACTACAGAGGAAATGGCGGTCGGAGGCAGAAGAAGATCTCCAGAAAGGAGATCTTAAAAAACTATAGTATATGCAACAAAAAGGAATAAGCTAAAAGGAGGCCAAAAACAGATCTTCCTTTTTTTGTACGAAGCAGAAAAAGGAGAGGAGTCATAGATAGGTAAATGGTAAAAACATTTTAGGAGATTTTAAATTCTCACCTCCAGAGGTTTCTTCAAAACTTGAATTGGGCAAAATCCCCAGCTTGAAATTGAAGGAACACATAAAAGAAGGGAAGGTTTTAGCAGCTGCAAAAATAATGATAAAGCCAATGAAAGTAGAATAGATGGTATACTTGCTAGGAGGAATGGAGGAGTGTTGTTAGAAATTGTTAAGTCTGAGGGTTATGGAGGTAGTGACGCCTTATGTTTCCAAGAAATGGCAACTCACCGACACTTTGTCCCAAAGTTGCACGTTTTTCTAAACTGTCATCTAAATAAAGTACCCGATATCTCCTAGCAAGAAAGGATCAGGAAAGATGAGTTGGAGGAAAGAAACTAACAAGAGCCAGGAGTGACCACCATAATATGTGCAAATGAGGTCATGTTGTGCAAAACTCAAGGAATCCGATGGGAAGTACCATCAGAAGGGCACTTGCATGGAACACTGAGGAACAGAGAGAAAAAAGATTTGATGAAGGAAATCTTGGAGATGGACACTGATGGAAAAATGGGAGGAAAGGGACATGACTTGGAGAGAATACAAGAGAATACCAGCAGACTAAAACTAAATTTCAGTAAACCACTGTCAATTATTTGTAAATTATTTAGTTATATTAGCGGAGATGCATAATCCAGATAAATAGGCATCCGCCGACACCCACAAAATCACTACGATTGAGTGCTCTAGTCAGTTTTACTTGGTACCTGGTGACACTTTTACAAATGGCAGAAAATTCGTTGTCTTTACGAGGTATTTACAATTAGACATTCACCATTCACAGTTCCAGTTAACTTCTTACTTACCTTATCTAGTGCTCAGCAAAAAAAATTAATTATATCATAATTATCCATACCTATAATATGTGTGGGTAAAATATCTGCAAAATGTGCATGACTATACTTCTAAATTTCAGGCACAATTTTTTCAAAATGATATTTTGGCTGTGGTTAGTCACTTCGAAATCTTCAAAAATTCAGATTTTACTTTTATATTTTGTTAACAGAACCTGGTAACATTATGGTCGTTTTCCTCTTTAATACAATGTCTAGTATTTTTATTTATAGTAGTTTAGTTACTTCATTTTGTATTTATAAAGAAAATTTAAACAGCCATCTATCTTTTCAGCACTTTTTCATTCCTTACCTTTTTTCACTCATCCAATCTCCAACATTCGCCTCAAAATCCTTATCACAGTAGTTTTTAATCTCAACATTGGTGTATTGTTGAAATTCCATCGTTTTTGGCCAAACCTAAAATTGACCAGGAGTAACAAATAAACAGCATCTTTAGTAAAACAAGTCTGATATTGTTCGCATAAAGCACATTCATACTTGATAGTTTGGCTCTTTTTATTATGTAACAGTATTAATTGCTAGTTATTTATATTTTGCAACCTTCGTCCTAGTTTGGTAAAGAAAATGTATTATTCACTTATTAATGATTATTTAGAATCTGTCTTCGACCTGAATATTTCTTTCGCTGTTTTCTACTTGATTTTATGCCTTTGTACTGTTCAGATTAAATGGGTTAACAGATAAAATATATCAATATTTTGCACCTTTTCCTATTTCTAATGATGCTAGTTGTCTAACTTTAAGCTTTATTTTGACTATATCATTTGATAACAGCTTCCTGTAAGCAAAGGCCTTACTTTTTCCAAGATATAAAATAGTTTTGCATGTTTTATTGCAAAACAAAACATTTACGTAATTTAACATGCTTTTTTGCAGGATTTACAGGTTGACAGATTCTAAAGCAAAAAAACATTGAAGAAAGACAATTGTGTATAATACCAGGTTTTGGTTTAAATACCGCTGGTGTAGCAAGAAAGATAATCCAACTTCATTAACCATAATTACAAAATTGTCTGCTGTGCACAGTGATATAGCTGAACGACATGGGCGAGAAGTATCTCCTCTTAATAGAGTTAAAAAAGGATGAAAGTAGAGTTCAAGACGAAAGAGGTTTGCAAATTTGCTTCTATTGGAAAAATATCTCTTCCTGGAAGAATGGCGAAACTGGGAAGAATTTTACAGCTTATTTCAAAGAGCAAGAAGACAAATCCAATGACAGTCACATGGAGGATCAAGGTGCTGATTTTGACGACTTAAAAACAAGCATAACATATGTATTCAGCAAAATTAAACTGTCTTATTATTGTGTTAAGAATAAATGAAATGTATATTTAGATAAACACAGTACAATATTTTGTAAAAATTACAATATGGGAGGAAATAAGCCGCTTGGCAGAAGTTTTCACCCTCTGAGTGCTTTTCTAATTTTCGATGTTTCAGTTAGAATTTTTTATGTTTGCTTACCTTAAAGCCAAACATAATAAGCTAATTAATTAAAAAGAAGCTTTATTTATAATAATATTAGTGGATATATTATAATCACACTTTTAACTGCCACGGTTTTAGCTGTATGGTGTTATTTGAATAAAACATAGGGGGTATAATTGTGTAGAAATGAATAAAAGCATGAACTGATCGATGCAAAATTTGGTTATTTTCTCAGGCTGTGGCAAACATAGTTTAATTTATAAGTAGTTAAAAAAACTAAAAGGTTAAAATATTCATGAAAAGGGCTTTAAAGTACTACAGAAACAAGGGAAAATATTATTTTATGGATTAAGAGGGTAGAATTTTTGTTATTTTTCTTTCGGCTTTCCCGTTTAGGGGTCACAAAAATGGGCTCTTTTTCTCCATTTCCTTCTGCACTGAAGCTCTTCCGGTATCAATCCGGGCTGCCCCATGTTCCCTTTCATTGAATATGAATATTTTCTTTTTAACCTGCCTCTCTTCGTTTTTCAAGGTGAAGTCATTTTCATTAACCTACTGCCGATACACTCCTCCTTTCTCCTCATGACATGCTCAAAGCCTGGGAAATTGTCCTATGAAACTTCCCCTTCATCTTTGCTGGCATCCTCTCGTCGTAATAGTACATCAGTCACCTTCCGTCACCTGTTCCATCCGGCCTGCACTCTCTTCTTGATTTCTCCACTGTTTAACCCAGATGTTTAAACTCGTTTACTTTGTTCACCTTCGCATTATTCATTAGAAGCATTACATGCTTCTTTCGGTCATTAAAACAGAGGTGCTCAGTCTTTGCCCTGTTGACACTTCCTCTCCGAACTTCACCTTTCCAGCTCTTCTTTCTGTTTTCGGCTTAGAAGCGCTGCATAGCACAAGGTCATCAGAAAATATCAAGTTGTCTTTAACTATAGCAAAGAGGAAGGGACTGAGAGCAGAGCCCTGATAAAGCATGAGATGCACCTTGAAATCACTTGTTCCTATCAAGCATCTCACCACTGTTTCACAACCTCTACACACATCTTTCACTACTGACACAGACACAGAGATCCTCAACATTCATCAACAATTCAAAGTAGTTCTTCCATCCCTTCATTGTAGTTGGTCAAAATCTTGCCATCTTTTTCTTTTACCATTCGCACATGTTGTTTTGGTTTTTTTTCCTCTATCTCTCTGTGTAGCTAGTCTGTACACCTCATTTTCAGCGCAAACTCTCCACCAGGCTCTTATAAAGATCTTGATACACCTCATCTGTGGCTTTCACCACCACAATCTTTGCCAATTGTCTGCTTAGGTATTTCTTACTTTCATCTCGTTAAAACTGAACCACACTTTCAGTGTCTTCTTTTTCTTGGCAATAGCATTCTGCACATCTTCATTCCACAACCAGTCCCCCACATTTTCTTTCTTGCAACCTGTTGACTATCCTAACACTTTTCTTGCTGTCTGTTTCATTGTCGTGGTGAAGGTCTCTCATGGTATCGTCTTACAATCTCTGACTGCATTAAGGAGTCACCTTCTTCACAGAACGTAATCAGTCTGTGTCTTTTTATCCCAGCTGCTATAGCTAAATAGATGACCGCGCTTAGTGAATAAAGTGTTCATACTGCCAAGTACTGTATGCAAAGTCCAAGATCCTCATTCTGCCTTAATTTCTTCGGCAGTACCAATAAGCTCCAATTACTACTTCACTCCCGTTATTTAGGCTATCCTATACAAACTTTTTTAGCAATCTAATGTTATCCAACAGAAAAAAATAATACCTAGTTATTTTACGGGGAATAAATTGGGACCAACACCTTTGGTTGTTGGTGACACGACAAGCCAAAGTTGAGACAAACATTTTGCGATAAGTAAAAGGAACTTAAAGGAATAAGATTGAAATCCAACTGATTCTAAAATTAAGTCAGTATAGTTTAATAAACATAAAAGAGATTTTCAAATATTGGTCCTCTAAACCAAAACAAAGAACTCAAGTAGAAAATTTTGCTTTCAAAGGTGACATTTATCAGTAATCTAACCAAACTTAAAACATGGTTTTAAATTGTACACAAATTATACTTTGAGTGCTAGGTAGTAAAATTTTAATACAATCTGTTTACAAAAATGAAGTTAGTGGGAAAGTTAAAGATCAAAACATGATACCAGTTGTTTTGCATATCCCTCAGTCGAATCAATGAAACAGATTATGCACTTCGCATGACGTAATTTCGCCTACCCTACACTTTTAAATAACAATACAGCAAGTTATTGTCCCCTCTATATTTGTGGGCAGAGCAATACTCAGTGAGACCATTTCGATACACAATCTTATTTTAATGACTTTCTAACCATCATTTGTGTACACATTTCACATTACACCAGCATTTACTTACATATGACAACTAGATCTTTCACCAAAACTATTCTGCCGTACTACTTACATTTTTGAACTTTTTATTTCCTACATCTTTGTATTTTTATGAAGTGCTACAATCCTTTGCACAGTCTTTGTTAGTCTACTGTACTAGTTGGTCTATTTAACAGGCCCTGCCAAACTGGGTTTAAGCCATCGGATTTAGCTGTCATGGCTATGTATTCTACCAAGTTCAACAGTTGTTATTCTTCCAAAATATTTACAAACAGCATCCAATAATTACAAGACGATGCGACAGACAGCAGGGAAAGGAAGTTCAACAAAGATTTGTTACGGAGGTAGCGCCGTCAAGGTTAGAACACTGTGAAACCCTTAGTTTCTGGTTTTAGTCGAACTAAGTTAATTAATTTTTCTTCGTACTTTAAATCCTTTCCTTCGAGTTACTTTACCTCTCTGTCTGTCTGTCTGTCTCTCTCTGTGTCTCTGTGTCTCTCTCTGTCTCTGTGCCTCTGTCTCTGTCTCTCTGTCTCTCTGACTCTGTTCCTCTGTCTGTCTGTCTGTCTCTCTCTGTGTCTGTCTCTCTCTTTCTCCCTCTGCTCCTCTCTCCCTCTTGTTCTCTCTCTTGTTTTCTGTGATTCAATGGTTTTAGTTGAAAAGGGAAGGAGGCATTTACTGGGAAAAGCAGCCCTGTATGTACGGGTTTTGATAGTTTGTTTAACAATAGGGGTTTGTAGAACGTAAAGGGCATTTAATATGAAGACCAAGTAACCGAAATGTTAACATACGAAAGTTGAGCGAGAAGTTCAGGTGGTAGGCAGTATGACTACGAAAGTCAGAGATATTGGTTCAATTCAGTACAACCTGTACTTTAAGTTGCTTTTTCAGCTAGTTAAATAATAAGTTTAACTTGTTTGATAATAATGTAAGGCTGTAGTCATTCTTTATTTCCGTAACTACCCACAGGACGTTTTTCTACGCACAAAAGTATATCAGCGAGATTTACATACAGAGCCACATCCGGAGCCTATTTTGGTTGACCATTAATGAGAAACATTTTAACATTCTTTCCATGAAATATATATTTTCTCAAAGCACAAGCATGCCAATTGAATGGGCCAATTTTTAAGTAAATAGTTTCTCACTAAATTTAGCAACAGCACTTGTATTGATGTTAAAATGTTGATAAAATAATGGGGTTTTTTTCATCAACAGACTAGCAAATGTGTGTCTAAAAACATGATGCAGTCAAAACAAAAACCTTTACTATTTCTAAATACCATATGTCTTACTCACTGTGTTCAAACATGATCCAGAAATTTTTTCGTTATTTAATACTGCAATGTTGTTGTTTTTCAAATTGCGTTTTTTATTTCCCTAAAAACTGGCCAAAAATTTACCAACAAAATTCCAAAAGCTAATTATTTTCGTGTTGACGTATCCCTGTGAAACGCATTTGTATGGAGTTGATAACTAAAGAGACTTGGCTAATGTAGAAAGCAAAATTGACTGATATTGTTGAGGAATAGGCAATAAAATGAAATGAATATAGTACGTTCATGTTAGTTTAGGCAGGGATACGTTCAATGCAAATATAATGGAATTGTTTAGATTAAAAGCAAAATGTTATGAAACAAGGAGGCTCTAATTTATTTAACAAGACATGACTGGGCAAAATTGAAAACTGATCTTTGAAATAAATTTCTAGAGGAAAAAAGCTAATAAAGGCAGTAAAAATAGTTGTGGATGGTTTTTTAATTTAGATGGTCGAAAACAACCAGAAAACGATAAACAGATCTTTTTATTTGCAACTGATGCCTGTTCTGTATTTTGAAGAATAACAAAGGGTAAATAACCAGCCATTTTTAACATTTGAAAACATCGGTCTCAAGATCAACACAGACAACAGCAAGGTGTTAAGACTTAATCACAAGGAAAAGCGTCCAATCGAGGTCAAGGGCAGAAGTGTTGAAGACGTGGGCACCTACACATCCCATAATAAACAAAACAGGAGGATCCACTGAAGAGATCACACATAGGCTGAGTCTAGCAAGGTATGCGTTTGCCATGCTTAATCCACTCTGGAAGTCAAACCAATACAGTAGTAAGGCTGTCAAGCCTTATGAGCCGCCCATGGCTCTAAAAGGATAAGTAAGTAAGTATTTTTACCATTGCTCTTTAATTTTGAGAACACCACATGAATTGATGATATTAGGTACTAGAGCTCAATTGGACTCCGTAAGGCTCAAACATCATACTTGAATATTTCTAATTACAAAGCATTTACATAAGAGTAAAAAACTTCAATTGACTCCAAACTCAAAATACTTCCTATTTTTAGTAATTTACCTTCCCAACT
The DNA here is from genome assembly GCA_003991215.1 of Morbakka virulenta. Lineage (NCBI taxonomy): Eukaryota > Metazoa > Cnidaria > Cubozoa > Carybdeida > Carukiidae > Morbakka > Morbakka virulenta. The sequence continues at coordinate 4,735,963 of RDPX01000011.1, read as the reverse complement.
ACCGTTTCCTTCTTGGAAGAAGCAGTTTAATCATATACTATTTGGGCACATTACAGCTGTTGACATCCTCAGTTAGTTCGGTGTAACTAAAATTCAAAAACTGGGGGCTTGCGGTAAGTTCTAGTTCACAAATTTTGCTTCATTGATCAAGGAAAGAATAGAACAAGAGTTCTTCTAATAGTATCACCATTTTTGTAGCCTCTTTCGTAGGTGGCCCTGTAGATTCATTTTCCGAAATAACATTGTTTTCGCCATCTTTGTCTTCTAGCCCATTAATGTTTACCTCAATCGGAAGAAGCAATTCCACTTAGCTTCACAGTCAGGTGAAAGTTCCTTTGTTCTCTACAAATTTTGCTCCACTGATTTGGCTATCTGCACTTATAATTAGATTGTCCACGACTGAAACCTTCCTCTTTCCTCTTGTTGATTAACACAGATTACAAAAACATACCTCTCTCGAATATCTAGTTAGATGGCGAGAGCTGTTCTTCGAAACCTCCATTGTTTTTAAAAGTAAGTGGTCTCGTGTTTACTATCCCCTCAATTTCTAATGGTGTTGTTGTCATGCTAAACTTGCTTTCATACAAATTTTCCTCAAGCAACGTTTGACTGTCCATACCATTTTTTCATAAAGGTCTTCAAACCAAGGAGCAGCTTCCGCTATTAACCTCTTGTTGCACCTAGTTTTGTAATAATCGGCTCGTTTTGTAATAAGGTCATTATCCCCCAAAGACTTACTTTTTTAACTACTTCAATTAGATATATGGCGCATTGAGTAAATGGCTTTGATAAGATATCGAAATTAAAGAATTAGAAATTAAAGGGCATTATCCCTAAGAGGCTTGGTTTTTTCACTACTTTAGTTGAATACATGGCGCATTGAGTGAAATAGCTTTTATATGATATCGATATTAAAGATGGTGTCACTCCCATTGATGACATAATCATTTAGCACTTGTTTCGTGTTTGAATAATAAAAATAGGGTGGATCTTTTTAAGCAAACTTGATAAGTAATACCTTAAGACTAATAGCTGTAAAATGGCATTAAAAGTCCAGCGACGCAAATTGATGATGTTATCCTTTGATCTTTTTTCGGTTGGGTCTTCAGAATTTAAGATTTAGTGATTACCTTAATGTTACTGTTACCTTAACTTGCCACGCCTTTCAGTGACGTCATCATTTACTCTTTTGTAATGGAATTCATATAGCAAATACATGGCTTTGAGGAAAACTTTTTTGGGTATCATAAACCCAAGTTTCATTTCTGAAGTTTAGAAAATACCTCCAAGGCAGTTTGGGTAATTTGTGGACTTCAGACATTTTACAAGGGCTTAGTAACCCTAAGTATCCAAACTATCATGTTACTCCCTGTTAATTATACATTTCTGTTTGTCTTTGTATGGTGTGTTAAAGGGAAAGGCACTATTATCTTTAGGTACTAGTTTCTTCCTATTTTTCTGTGATTTAGGAAAACGTGAGAATGTGAGAGTATTAATTGCCCTTCGGGTTCCTCGTAGTTGAGCTTTATAGCTGATTACGACCAATTTTAAATATATCCTGCAGAATTTTGATTTGCTCATTGGAAATTTTTTCTCCTATTCTCAAAAGTTTTTAAAGATGTGTAGTGGCATCATTCAAAGTATATTGACTTCCAAAATTTCTCTTTCGAGAAACAAGTTCCCAGTTGCATAAAGGAGGAGCATTTTACCTGTATTCAGAAGGTAGCGGGAATGGATCCCTCCTGGGACAATTTTGCTTTCTCAAAATTTTCACCATTTAATATCACTTTAGATACAATAAATTTGTGTCTGATTTTAGAACTGGATAACTAGGAGCTGCGATAAAAAAAGAGATGAATGAAAAAACACACTAGCTTCTTATGGTAATGAAGACATTAGATTAAATACTTAGCTGAAATGAAGGTCCAATTAAAATTTCTCATCAAAATATTTTACCACTCAGTCCTCAAGCATCCATTCATAGGAGAGGATAATTTTCCATCATTAAACATGATTGATAATTAAATAATTTTTCCTATTCTTGTCCAATGATCTATAACTTTCTTGTTTAAAAAGCATTTAAGAGCAAGGTAAAAGGGGCATCAATAATCGATGACTCATGGATAGCACTTGAAACTCTACCATGGCCTTTGAATATTTAATATCGACAAGGTTTTGATACTGTTGCATTCCTACACACTACTCTACAATGAACATCAGTTCTCTTTATAATTTTCCTAGGTGACATGTTACAACAGACAATCAAAAAAGGCTACATTTCTTTGCACTGTTTCCCTAGGTTTTTTATGAAAGCTATTAGGATTTAGAGGGGAAGACTTTGATTTTGATTGAGGGGCCAAAAAAAATCCTTACTTTTTGTTCAACACGATTACCTACTCAATTTGTATTTTTGAAAATAAATAATGGTAAACCAGCTAATCATTTAACTAAAGAATTATAGCAATTCCACTTAGTATACATTACCTTTACGAAAGAATGTCCTACTCTGGAGTCATTTAGCATGTTATGGTAACGGGGGTTTTGCAAATTATCTAATATACACTATTTTCTGTCTCATTATAATGTAGCCAGATCCACTTTTCGTACCACAAGAGGAAGAAATTCCTTTAGTCTTGACCGTACTCTGTAGTAGGATAACAACTTCTTTGGCTAGTTCGCCTCAATTTTAATTCTTGTCTCTAATGAATGTGGTGAGAAAATTTTGTGTGTGTTTTGTGGTTCTATGTCTTTTAGAATTTTTGTTACAGGAAATCTTACTAGTGTCGGCACTCAAAAGTCCTGGGTCGTTTCGGTATTCGGAAACGTCTGATGGTTTACAGTCATTACTACAGACGCATCTATTTTTGATACAGGAAAGCTTTCTAGTTTCGGCACTGAACAGTCCTGGGTCGTTTCAGTATTCGGTAACGTTTGTTTTTTACAGCTATCGCAACGGAGGCATCTTGTATAACGGAAATAAAATTCGTTAAAATTTTAAATCAGGTATCACCTGTTAAATATGACACTTACTGTTTAATTATTAACTCACCATCAAAGACCGTTTATTTACTAATAATGATCCTGCATTAAACAACAGATTAGATTGCTGATTTCAATGTAAATAAAGTAGCCTACTTCTTATGACCAGTCTGTTGTATCCCTCTTGTTACCACGCTTTATGTCTAACAATCTCAGAACGAGGTTATAAAAAAAGTTGATAACTTCGCTGCTAAAATCATTTTTCACCATAATTACTGTATTGATTGCTTGATAAAATATGATTCGATAATGGTCAGCCAGAGTTTCAGGAATGTTTCTGAGCTGTGTAATGTTTCTTCGTGACACCGAAAGTACTGCGACGTATTTTGGTCTAAGTTGCTCAGACAAAGCTGGCACTTCAACATCGAGCTTGGCTACTTCTTTCTTGACAAGGTCGTAAAGCAGGTCAAAATCTTGGCTCATTCTCATTTCTTGCAATACTTGGAATGTTAGACTTGCAAGTCTTTTACCATTAACAGCACACATCATTTCCTATGGCAATGTTTTTCACACGTTATCCGTCACACTTTATAACTTCTTCTCTTCTTCTTCTTTTTTGCAGGTTCCCAAAGATCAGGGGTCTGCAGCAAGAATCTTCCTTCTCCATAGTAGTCTTTCCATTGTCTGTTCATCTCTCACTCCTTTCTTCTCCATGTCTCTCCTGATGGTATCTCGCCATCTCAACCTCTGCCTTCCCCTTGATCTCTTTCCCTTTACTGGCTCTGCCCATGCTTTAAAAATCCAATCCTGTTCCTCTCTTCTTCGAACGTGGCCATACCACCTCAGCCTAGCCTCCCGTAACTTTTCNTGTCTCTCCTGATGGTATCTCGCCATCTCAACCTCTGCCTTCCCCTTGATCTCTTTCCCTTCACTGGCTCTGCCCATGCTTTAAAAATCCAATCCTGTTCCTCTCTTCTTCGAACGTGGCCATACCACCTCAGCCTAGCCTCACGTAACTTTTCTGCAATGGACACTACACCTGCACTAGCTCTTATTTCTTCATTTGTGCATCTCTCCATCAAAGATATGCCCATTATCCACCTCAGCATTCTCATTTCTGTGCGTACAAGCAAGTCCTCCTCATATTTTCGCAGTGCCCAAGTCTCTGTTCCATATAACAGCACAGGCCTTTATAACTAATGACTAGCAAAAGACCGAAGAAAAAGTATAATGATTTCGTTTGGCATTGACATCCAGTCATACGCGCCTGGGACTTTGTATCAAGTTTTTCTCCTAAACATACTCTCCATAATTTTTGTAAATCCTCCTACCTTTCAAAAATTTTGTTGAAGGAGGATGCTCTGACGGTTATTTTAGTTTTAAAAAGCTTATTCAAAGAGATGGAATTATTTTTTTCCTTGGCACTTGCCTCAATTTCTTCTTCGACAAATCCATCCAAAGGTCAAAGGGTTTTTTTATGCATATCTTCCCAATGATTCCTATCGTTTTAAACAGAATATCATATGACCATGATGGATCTTTGACGCCAAAGCACAGCGAATGCCCATGACAATGAGTTTCGATAGCTTTTGGTTGAATTTGTTGAATTTGAACAGCAACGCCAGACTTTTCACCCATTATGTTGCTCGTGCAATCATGCGTTTCTCCTCTGGAATTCTGGAGTGAAATGTTTGACAGCCACAAAACACCTATAAAGGCATTGAAGATAGAGTCACTGCAGATATCATTCAGTGCGTAAAAAATAAGGAAATCTTCTTGACTCTCCATATTGTCATTAATTGTTTTCAATCGCATCGATAGCAGTTCATCGTTGTTGATATCCGTGTACTCATCTACCATTATTATGAAGTTCAACATTTGACGGTTCAACATTTTCATGAAGAAAATATGGAACCATCAAAGCCAAAAGTTCATTTTGTACGTCATTGTGCGTATATTTCAATCCTGTTTTTCCTAATGTCGTGTTAATGAATGAATCCTTGGCTCCAAGTAACATGAGTAATTTCGTGAAGTTGTCATTCCCAGGATTTCCCTGAACAGCAATGCTTTCCTTTGCTAAGAATCTAACACAACGTATAACATCGAGTGGGTGTTTTCCTTCTTTTGTGAATCAATCATACTTTTGTTTATCAGCTCAGCTAGATCCCAGCAATTCGGAACAACCGTCTCTAATGCAGTAGCTTCTTTGTGGCAGTTTGTATGCTGGTGAGTCTCGAAAGACTTCGGTGCATTTTTCCACGAAGTAAAGCCGAAATTGACGTAGGCTTGCTCTTTGTTCCGTTCATTCACCAATGCTTGATTCTTGTCATGCTTCATGCAGTACAAAAAATACAAAGTCTGACCTGTGAACGGAAAAAAACTTGAAATCAGTACCAAAAAAATAGCAAGACATTGAAAATATTTGAAAAGTAACACAGGAAAGTAATGATATATACATAATTTAAATTGACTATTAACAGTATTACCAACCTTGTATCGTAATGCAGCGAAATCACAGATGGTCACAGGGACGGCTTCACTCTCCTATTCAAGTCTTTGAGAAAACAAAGATTTTAGGAGGTCTGCATTGGTTCTGGAAAAAAGGTTCGAATTGGATATTTTCTTGAGCTGGAAAAGATGATGGTAATGGTACTACCTCTGTTTCGGGACCTGCTTAAAATTCATCTTTTTGGAATTGAATACCACATATCTTTCTTTTTTTCAATTGCTTGTTATTTTTATCTTTTTAAAACTGAGAATGCCACCAAAAAACTGACACATTTATTTGGTCTTTGTTCTACACTCTCTACTTTCGTCCTTACCAGTCAAACAAGGAAGTTTGCTAAGGGAAGTTGGTAGAAAAATATCGATGCATTGATATTTAAAGTTGAGCCTGAGTTAAAGTCTTAGGAAGTTTCAGTAATAATATTGATGGATTGATACATATGCAGAGATGACTCCTCGCCATTGACACACTAGCCAAAATAAAACGGGTGAAAACGGGAAAAATGCAATGATTTGAAAGTATGAAGAAAACGTGTGGTTTCCTTACTTTAGCAGGTGTAATAGACCAGCTAAAATGATGACTGTTTTCGCTCATAACTGTTCTTATTCAAATACCTTTTTCAAAAATAAATTTTTCTTGCAAAAAAGTGGAAGTCATGGCATCCTGGTTCCCTGGTAGCGTTACCCCTGGTTTTACATTCAGAAGCCAACACCTCACCTAGTAGATTGTGTGAGAGTGAAAGCAGATAAAGCATTAGATTTGGTAGATTTAAATCATTTATCAAATTAATCGGAATTTAAAAAATGCAAACCTTTTTCATACTTGAAAGTTTTTCTGTCAGGGGGAATTTCTCCATTGCCTACCCTACTGAGATTATAAAAACCAATAAGGACTGCTTATTATGAATATGAATACCACATTCCCACATCACTAAATGCTCACCTGATCGAGGTACTTTAGTCTTTTAATAAACTAACTTTCAATCTCAAATGTCAACCAGAATCTCCTTCTCAGTATAATTTTCCCGTCTTCTTACCCAGGCCTTTTTGACGGTTAATTTGGTCTTCTGGCAATACTAAAGCCAGAAGAAATGGGCTGGAGTGAAAATAAGCCAACAATTATTGTACTGTTTTCAAATTCATGTGACATAAAGAGAAATGATTTTTCTATCAACTACAATTACTTTAGTAAGATTTGGATCCTTCCTGTTATCTTTCCATGAACTTGAAACCAAGTTGCACTCATTGTTCTTGCTCTACTTTCTTCATCGTTTTTACCTTTCACACCAAAAACTACTTTCTAAGGGTTTCCTACAAAAAACAATATTTCCATGGTTTATATCAGTACGAGTAAAAATGTTGCTGGCAGTATATCATTTTGTCTAGGGGTAGTTTGAAGTACCACAGGAGAATATACTACGGTTACACTGCAAGAACAATGAAACATTCTTATTACTACACGTTGGTTCTTCGTTTTTCAGAATGAGAAATGCAAAAAATATATTTTTCTTAATTTTTAATGATCAGGCAAAGTAGCATGAAAAATGCAATGTCATAGTTAAATTTCATTATTTTTTAACAATTTTAAATCAAATTTATTGAAATTGGGTTTGGTCATAACTTTAATTCTCCATGTTCTTTTTTTAATTTTTGGAAGAGTTTTTACACGTGTAAGGAAGAAACTGTTCTTCTTGGACTACTTGAATCGAGTGAGGTTTTTTGAATCCTTAGAGGATAGTCACCTATAATGACTTTATTTGCTGGTTCAAGTCAAGTATCTTAATACCTTGCAAAGGTTTAAGAGTAAACAACATAACATGAACTTGTCCATAGCTGGTCAACATATTTTCATTTATCTATTTGATCATTCTAAGTGTATACCACTTCTTCATACTAATTTGATAAATAACTTTTTACATTCTTTCTGGCCGACGTATAAAAATTAGGAGCAAAGTTTTTTGATTATTCGGTCCACGAACTAAAGGACAGCCATCCCTAATCGAAATTTCATTTACATCAGGTGTTCTCTGGCTCTTACCACTTTAATAACGTTTTTTTGCTGTATTTTGCTGTATTTGCCAGTATTTAATCACCATGCTCTGGTTGGATAAATGGTTGGGGGAGTTTAATAAAAATTTGTATTTAAAACAGCGTAGTCGATTTGATTTAGCATAAATAAGTAGAACTTAAAACCTTGGCATGCATGATGCAAGAAATGCTCTAGAATTATCTCGTCATCGTTTTTATTTTATATGGTAAAGAATCAAACAGTGCATAAAGCCGTTATGGTTATGGAGCAGTGAAGAAAATACAGAAAAAATTGAGTCAATATATGAGTTATCCTCAGAATTAATATTCATTTAAGTCATATGACGGGGGAATGCATTTAGAAGACAAAGAGTTGCACAATTTGGCTATCCTCGGAAATAAACTACAGTTAGTTTATACTATCTCCAAGTATGGTTCCTGGTTCCTTTCCCCTTCCTTTTGGAAGATCAGGGTGTAGAAGAGCGAAACACGCTGAAGACAATACAAAACTATGCTTAATGGGCTGCAGGGCACATTGACCCCATGGCGTATCTCCTCTTTTGATGTTACCAGCTTTTTTTGTTTTTTATGTGTTGTGTTTGTTTTTTTTTGCAAATCCACGAGGAAACATTGACTTTCCCGCCACTTGCGTAGCCATCGCTCGAAAGCCTGGGGACCAAAGTTGCACCATTGAAATTACATTTTATTTCACATGTGAAGTCCTTTACCGGCCAAGGCTTAGTGGCCAATTCATTACAACACGGGTTTGAACTTTTAAAAGTTTTCTTTACCACTGGACAGCCAAGAGGTGTACAAACAGGTAAGAAAGGAAACGAATAATCCAGAGATTTTTCAGGGAACATTTTTCCAATTTAGATCACTTGTAATGGTACCATATGGAGCCTCATGCAGCAGAACTTTTCCACGGCCCGATACCTCAGATCCCAACTACAACAAAACATATTTTTTAAATTTTGTTTGATTACTGCAGATTAGTGTCTTCCTTACTATATGATTCCTTTAAAAACTCAAAATAGCATTGAAAGACAAAGAACATGATTTCTTTGGCACAAGACTAATTTAAACCATAAAATGTTGTTGTTTATATTTTTGAAATTGGTTCCCAGAAATATTTAAAACGGAGGCCATGTTTTTGTTTTTGTTATCAATTCCCATATAACGAAGTGTTATTGGCCAATTTGATTCTTAAAGGCTTAAATACTATATGATATGATAATATGTAGTGATGATTAATAACGATGTAATGCCTAATGGTAGAGTAGTCCTTTGAACACAAACAAGTAAAAAATTGGTCATGGTCATTAGCTATATTGTGGCATTTTTACAGGCATACATCCGATTATTTCAAGCAGTAAGCACTATGCATAATTTTTAAATGTGTCTGAAGTCGATAAGTTGTTAAGTGGGTTCCTATCTAATTATTGCAGTTGTTTCTGACATTTTGGACAGAAGCGTCATCACATCCAAAAACTAGTACTTCCTCTCCTATGGCTTCATCCAATTTTTTTCTATATCAGCAAATATGATCACATTTCATTTAAAGGTTTTGCTGATTTTAACTATCCCCCAGAACATTGTTGCTGACTACCCAAACATTCAATTCATCAAAGTACCATGACTGGAACAGTAAAACAGGATTTTATGAACTAACAAATGCGTTTTAACACTGTTCTTTCCAACTATTTTGTAGTGATGTATTTAAAGCTACTGTTACTCCTACCACTTGGTGTAGTACTATGTGTTCATTATACAGTACCCCAACAAACCTTGAGGTTGGATTCCCACCAAGAATTTTTAAATAGTTGACAGATGAACTGGAGTGGATATACTACTTACAATTCCCTCATATTTCTTAAGGTTACCAAGACGTACTGCTTGGCAAGAACAAATATCAGATGCTGTTTGACAATTTCAGAACAAATTCTAAAACTGAAAATGCCATGGACAGAAGACACTGATGGAAGTCACTTACACCTGCAATTTTTTATGAACTATATAGAAATACTGAAAGATTTTTTTGATTTAAATTTTTTTATTTAATAACATCTTTACATAGATGAGCTAATCAGTACTTTCCACTTAGTCCATAAAATTTTAAGGATTAGAGGTATTTATAGTCCTAGTTTCAAACTCAAAAGAAAAATTAGTTGGCCCTTATTTTTAACTGTATATACTACTCACCAACATACTATTTTTACCTCAAACCAATTTCCTTGTGGAACAAATGTTGATTCAACATGTAACTAACCAGCTCAAGTGATTCTCAAAAAAAGGTGGAGACACAGCTTCAAAGTCAGGTTACAACACTAATTGTATGAGTGTCAAACGTTGCAGTGTTAACCCATCTTGTACTGCAAATAACTTTGTATGCAGGAATGCCATTTGGACCAGCAACATTACTATTTGCTGGTTCAGTGGGATACTGAGCCTGATAGCAATTCCAAATGTGTTCAGGAGATCAATTCAACAAAGTTACCAGTTAACCCACAATTTTATAAGAATTGTTAATAACAATTTTTTGTGATGACTAAGTTTTGAGCCGAATGTATCATGGTGGCCTTTTTAAGTGAAATATTATTTCCTGTAAAAAATCTTTAAAGCCAGTCTTTCTCTGGCTGCTCTATTGGAAATAGAAACAACATTATACCAATATGACCTCAGAAAGGAAGAAAGACACCTTCAAAAGGTTCTCTTATACATTGGATACCATACCAGGGATGTTCAGCGAGCATTATGAAAAACTAGCAGGCTTAATCATGATGAAGACAAAGAATCAGTTTAACAAGTATAGACTAAATCTTTGACAAAAGTGACAAAACCTAAAGCTAAGACTAAATCTTCAACAGCATAATATCAATTGTTCATTTTTCACAGTGTCTACCCATAGGATGATGCTCTCAAAGCCAAGAGAGAATATACCTAACAGGCTACATTGTAAGGATTTTCCTGCCCTATATGTTTGAGAATCAAAGTGTTCCTGGGTCAGAGAAGAAGAACATAAGAGTTCAAAAAACTTACAACAATAGTGATGAAATAGCAGAGCACTGCTTTGCAAAAAATCACACCTTTGACTGACAAAATAACAAAAAATTGGACAGGGAAATAAATACTACAACAAGAAAAATAAAAGAAACCATCCATTTCTTACAGCACATCAGTCACATTAACAGTATATCATCCAGCATTCAATAGGAGGGACACAACAGGTTTTTAGGAGTGGTGCCATACATTGGTATGGTACCACTCCTAAAAACAACTCAATCCTGGTCACCAAGCATGCCCACACTAGCAAAGTACAAATGTTATTTGAGTTTAGTTAATGAGCTACAATGTTTAGGATATCTGGAACAGTTAAACTAGAACCATGTATTCATATGCCTCAATAGACTAAGACAATTTTTTTCTGTTTTTGCCTTAAAAGCGGATAGCTTTCCTTACCTGACATTACTAACACTTTTCTCTAATTATTTTACACAGTACATGTCATAAGGAACAATTAACTTTAAGGTAACCATTGACTCATCAATGTTGTAATTTTATTGAGTTGGGGTTCCTCTTGTAAGCCCTGTTTTGTGGATGGTCAGTGGTTTCATAGTCATGGCCAATGTCTTTGTTAGTTATAGCCTAGAGATTGATGCTTATCAAAGCCTGAGTTTAGGTCAACAATTTTGCTTTATTGTCACTACAGTTTAATAAGCATAAGCCATCAAACCAACATGGATAAAGCTCTGAGGCCAGAGAGACTAGAAACAGATCCTAGTAGCAGCACTGCAGCAAAAAAGTGGTTTCATTGGAAATGCACATTCAAAAACTTCATGGCTGTATTACCCAAAGAAAACTTGGCCAGAGATGTAGCCATCAAAATGCTCCAAGACCTCTTCATTAAGCCAAGGGATGGGATCTTTGCACATCATCTCTTAGCAACCTGAAAACAAACAGCAACTGAAATACTAGAGGAAAACTTACAAGCCCAAAATATACCAAGTAAAGATTGTGACTTCAACAGTGTAACCGCTGCTGAGTATTGTGATGAGAGCATAAGGTATGCCTTCATTTCAGGAAAACAGTCAAATTTCATCCAACAAAGACATTGGGCATAAAAACTATTATTTTATCAAGTAAGGTCCAAAAAGGCAAATCTGGCAGAAGAACCTGCAAGTGTAGCAGCCTCTATGGCCTCTCTGTCAGCCAAAGTCACTGGCACCTGCACAACTGACCTTGGATACCTGCAACAGAAGAATACTGACTTCTGTCTGTCAGTTCTATCAGTTCTCCCTGGACTGTGCTCTGACCATATTCTAGGCTTTGACATCCAGTCCCAGCATGAAGCCATTACTTTTCAGAGGCAACAAGCCACCACTATCAGTCTGCAGCTTCAGTTCACTCAATATTTATCCTGCTGGACCATTTGGAAATCTAACAGAGGACTGTCATCCTATTGCCAGTGAATCACATCATTATAGTAAGGATGACTTTACCAATGGAGAAGTTGAAGATTACTCAAAGAAGGGATAATAGAACCCAGCAACTCACCTTAGAGAGCTCAAGTAGTCATGACCAAAGATAACAATCAGAAAAAGAGACTTGCAATTGACTACTTGCAAACTATAAACAGATTCACACAATTCTGTGTCTTTAGCACCATTAACTTGCAAAGTGCCTATCACCTGGTACCACTGAAAGAAGAAAATAAAGCATATACAGCCTTTGAAGTACAAACCAACCTCTACCAATTTACATGCCTCCCATTTGGAGTTACTAATGAAGTGGCATGTTTCCAGAGAGATGATGAAGTTTGTGGTACAGGGCAAACTTGAAGCGGTATTTCCATATCTTGACAATATTACAATTTATAGGAAAGATAAGCAAGAACACAATGCAATCCTTAAAAGGTTCTTTGAAGCAGCAAAAAGAAAGAAAATTTGCTACATTGACTCCAAGAGCATCTTTTCAACATAAATGCTCAACTCCCTTGGTTATGTGATTGAGGAAGGGATCATTTGACTGGATCCTGAGTGACCCAACTTACTGATAAACCTTTCAACAGCATGTGACTCAAAGTCCCCAAATCAATGTTTAGGGTTGTTCTCCTACTATCCTAAATGGATCCTTTCCTACTGATGTCAAAAGCTGTTGCTACATTCGCAAGCCTCAACAAAGCAGTTGAAGATTCCTCTGTCATACCCATCAATAGAAGTTTACCATATGTAGGTGAGACTGATGCATTGTAAGAAGCCTTAGCTGCCACACTCAGCCATAATGATCAGACTGTTGCATTTTCTCACATTCTTTGTAAGGTAGTGGGCTTAAAATCGCTTCCATTGAAAAGGAAGAACAAGCAATAATTGAAGCAATTTGACACTGGAGACATTTACTAACAGGCCATCACTTTGCTCTGAAAACAGACCAAAAGCCAGTTTCCTTTATGTTCAATCAATGCAGTCATGGAATGAAGAATGTCAAAATAATGCTATGGGGTATGGAGCTTGTAAGTAACAGTTTTGACGTTGTATATTGTCCTGGAAAAGAGAAGTTTTTCCTTCAATTTGACCGAAAGCAAGAAGGTTTTCTGACCTTGTTATATCTTTTTTAAATACACTGTTGTCTTTTGTGCCACTGCAGGTTGTTGAAAAATATTTGGTGAATAAAAGAATTTCAGTACCATTTGGTATCACTGTGAATACAAGAGAAATTGACAGTGAATGATTATTTTTAACAGCAGGGACAGGAGCTAGATACCCACTTTAAGAAAATCATTAAGTTGCCTGCACAAGATAGTATACATATTTGGTATTATCTTTAATGTTGTATTTAAGGTTCTTTCCTTGTGCTAGCTGGCAAAGTTGTAGATGATTTCCTTTAAACCTAACAAAAGTGTGACGGAATGACCTTTTGATGTATAATGTAAATAAGGCTTTATGAAGTTGTTAATATACTGCCTAAAGAAAACAAAAGAAATATTAGAGTCTATTAACACAATACCATTAAAGTCCATTAACACAACCAAACAATACCAAACAAAATACCAAAGTCTTAGAATAAAATATCATGACAAAAAGTAATGACTGCAATTCATATATATATATATGTTTGTGTTTGTTATAATGATAATAGCAGTAATAATATACCTAAAATTGACAACCTTTCACCTTTTTAATGTTCTTTGTCAGCTTTTTACAGACATCATTGTTTGAGACTTCTTTCCACTACAGCCTTCTTTAACNTAAGGTGCGAAATTTGTTCGGTTGACGACTTCCTTCATGAACATTTTTGGAGCACTCCTCTAAGAAATTCTCAAAAGTCTGTTTCCAATGTTTCCACTGTTTCGATACATCTGATGCACTTGGATCCAGATCAAGACGAACAGGTTTCAGTACTTTCTTCATTTAAACGATGTATATCAACTTCGTAAATTGTGACGAAATGACCTTTTGATGTATAATGTAAATAAGCTTTATGAAGTTGTTAATATACTGCCTAAAGAAAACAAAAGAAATATTAGAGTCTATTAACACAATACCATTAAAGTCCATTAACACAACCAAACAATACCAAACAAAATACCAAAGTCTTAGAATAAAATATCATGACAAAAAGTAATGACTGCAATTCATATATATATATATGTTTGTGTTTGTTATAATGATAATAGCAGTAATAATATACCTAAAATTGACAACCGTTCACCTTTTTAATGTTCTTTGTCAGCTTTTTACAGACATCATTGTTTGAGACTTCTTTCCACTACAGCCTTCTTTAACACCCTTCATTCAATTAAGATTTTCTCTTCCTATTCTTTCATGTAACAGTATACAAATAGTTTCATATTAACAAAAGTTGTGTATAAAATGCTCAGCCTTACTTTTCAGATCTTATTCATCAAGCTCCTCAGTTATAATCTATGGACTTATAATTGTTGGCCCCTTTTGTAACAAATTTTTCACTGCTGTTATAACTGACTTTCTAAGTTCTTACTGCCTTCCACCCAATGTTTCCCATAGCTTCTAAGCAGTTTTTTCTTCATTTAGTTTACCCATTCCTGGATTACCTGTTATGACCTGCATTATATGCTTACAGTAGGAGGTAAGGTAAAGCTTCCTCCAATGTTTGGCCACAGTGCCAAATGTGATATGGGCTGAGTTATTTACCATTGGAAGCTTGGTTATATGATTCACTTAGTGAAATATTTACACTCATTTATATTATTAGACTGGCATATCAGATCAGGCAATGCCAGTGAGGAATTATGAAGTATGTGAAGTTGTTCTGAAATATGATTTTGCTATATAAGTCAAGAGTTTGTTTTAAAAACAGAATATATCAGAGTGTATACCTAACTTTGCTTTAAGAAATAGGGCCAACAGCATATGTAAGAAGTTGCAGTATGACTTGGTTATTTTGTTTTGGTTTTGTAGATGAGTAGCAGCAACTGAAAAGAAAGATGGCAGAAGCAGAAGCAGATCGCAATGTTGAAATATGGAAGGTAAAGAAGTTAATCAAGAGTTTAGAAGCAGCAAGAGGGTAAGTTATTGTCTAGTGAATTTTAAATGTGTATATTTTAATGGTTAGATGATATATAATGATGCATTTAATAGCAGAATTCTGTTTTAAGCATGTAGAAGTATGGATACTGCTTAGCCATTACTGTTATCATTTTATTTGTCCAGTTTAATGCTTGTTGTTTCAGTTGTCTATTGATAGGGTATGCTGTATTGTATAAAATGAGGCAAATACTTCTTTTATATGGAACACCAAAGGAAACGGTTGAAAGCAGTTATGGTACAAAAAACCCCACTAGATCTTAAGTTCAATCACAGTTGAGGACACAGACTTATTATTAGCAGGCCTAAAGGAATAAGTTGTAGTCTCCACAGTGTACGAGTCTCAACCAAAACAACTCAATACATTCATTCTCTTGTGATAACTTAGTGAGTAACTTTATTCACTTACCTGAGGAGCAATGCAGCTACCACAGGTGTCAAAACAGCAATTGCTATAGCTTGGGGTGCACTAGACTGTTTGCAATTGAAGCTGCCCAATAATAGCAAATGAGACTTCTTCCAAGAAGTTCTTTAAACTGTTCTCACTTTCCTCTTGCATTGATGGACATTTGCCAAGAAACTCAATTCTAAACTTGATCTCACCTGCACTTGCATGTTAACAAGCTGCCCTGAATACTTCCTGGGAAAGCATCCTACAAAACAACATCTGTATGGCCAGCTCACACCCATATGAAAAATCATAATAGAAACTTACATCAGATATGCAGGTCACATTTGGAAAAGCAAGCATTAATTTGTCAGTGATTTTTTACTTTGGTTTCCTCAGCAAGGCTCCACTAGTTGCGCTGTGCTCACCTCTCGTGATATGCAATTAATCACGATCAACCTGTCCTGACCGAGCATCAGGCTGGAGCATTGTAATATGTATATGAGGTGAAAATCAGAGAAAATTGTAAGAATTTACCTTGGTTTTTCAGAAAAGTTGTTGATCAACCTGCTTCACATGTTTACGTCACCATCTTGGATCAGTGACTTCCGGTTTCATCTCCTGCACTGACAAAATTTGATAACAGACATGAAAAAGTAATGACGCGGTCAGTGGAGCAGTGTGAATTCTTTCATTTCCTTCGCAGATAACAAAATTTTTAACAAATTATATTGTCAGCACAGGAGGTTGATAATTGAAACGACATGTGTTCCATGTCTTCTGCAAAGCATCTTCTGCCTAAGTCTTTTGCTATTACAGTTTTACTTATTACTATCATGTTTTCTGTTACAACTGATAACCAGAAACCAAATTTGGACCACTTTAACCTAGCTACCCTGGATGATGGCAAAGTTGACAAGGCCAACACAATTTGCAATTTTTGCAAGGTCAAGCTGAAATATAAAGGACAAACCACCAACATGTCTACACACTTAATCAAACATCACTATTCTGAGTACAAAGGTTCGTATCATGTTTAACTTCTAATATTTGATGGTCAAATATTTTAATTATTTTCTTATGTGAATATATAATCATGGTAATGGTACCATGAATAATTTTATGTTATTTTAATTAGAATTGGATGTTATCCAAAATAGACTATTAGTAATACTAGTATATTGCCCCATTAATGCCCCCAAGTCATTCAATTTGGTTAAAAAAAACCCATTAAGGTAGAAAATAAAATCTAATAAAAATATAATACAAACTATTAGACAGTAATACTGGTATATTGCCCCATTATTGCCCC
>RDPX01000011.1:4690670-4719183 GCA_003991215.1 Morbakka virulenta | reverse complement strand
TGGTCAAATATTTTAATTATTTTCTTATGTGAATATATAATCATGGTAATGGTACCATGAATAATTTTATGTTATTTTAATTAGAATTGGATGTTATCCAAAATAGACTATTAGTAATACTAGTATATTGCCCCATTAATGCCCCCAAGTCATTCAATTTGGTTTAAAAAAAAAACCGTTAAGGTAGAAAATAAAATCTAATAAAAATATGATAAAAACTATTAGACAGTAATACTGGTATATTGTCCCATTATTGCCCCCAAGTCATTCAATTTTGTTTTAAAAAAATCAACAAAATCTAATAAAAATCTGTAAATTAAAAATATTTACAAGTATTTCATTTTTCATTTTTATTCAGGTGATACTTTGCCTTCAAGTTCAAGTGGACAAAAAGATAGGCCAGGAACAATTACTGCTTTCCTCTCAAAATCCAACCCTTATCATAAAGATAGCAGGCAGGCAACATCAATCACTAAAGCCATAGCCGAACATGTGGTGATGGACATGAAGCAGTTGAATACAGTAGAATTGCCTGGCTTCAGACATATGATGTCTGTTCTAGATCCTCGATATAAACCTGTGTCTCACAATCATCTACAAACTGAGTATATATATCCTATGTACTATGAGACTGTTGACAAAGTCAAAGCAGACCTCAAGTGCACTCCCTCCCATGCCATAACATGTGATGGGTGGCAGAGTATCGTTACCCAGAGTTATAACACCTATACAGCTCACTACATTGACCCAGATTTCAACCCAATTACAAAGGTGTTGGACACCAAGATGTCATGGAGAGGCACACAGCTGAAAACTTGGCTGAAAATCTGAGAAGTGTTGTCAAGTTTTAGGATTTTAAGAATCCCACAACTGTTACCGACAATGCTAGTAACATTACCAAGGCAACTGCCCTGTGTGTTTGGCCGCATATTGGGTGTAGTGCCCATGCTTTGAACTTGGCAATAAATTGGTGCCTGCAGGTTCCTGAAGTGTCGGGTCTGATAGGTCGTTGTACAACATTGGTGAGTAAATTCAAGATGTTGGCACAGAAAACTGCAGCAATGAAGAGCAATGAGGCCCTGCTGGGCATCAATCAGCTTGCCTTAATACAGGATGTATCGACTTGCTGGAACTTGACCCTGGACATGTTGGAAAGACTCATGGTGGTTTTTCCGGCTCTTGCTGCCACCCTCTATACAACCGAGTTTGCACACCTGTTGCCAGACAGCAAACAGATGAGGAGCATCCAGGATTTAATTAGCCTCCTCGGTCCATTCAAGAAGGCAACATTGATCTTATCTGCTGAAGCTAAGCCAACAGTCAGTCTTATTTTGCCAACATTCTACAGACTTTCTGCAGAAGACTGTGCTAGCAATGTCCATGATTCTCCACTTATTAGGAAGGCAAAGGAAGTTATCAAGGCTGACCTGGCCAAGCGCTATGACAGTGAAGGTCAGCAGGATCTGTTGAAAATGTGCTCCTTTCTTGACCCTAGGTTTAAATTTTTACCTTGGCTTAGTGCAGAGGAAAGGTCTGATGTGAAACAGAAAATCACAACAGCCTGTGAGAGTGTTACCATAGTTCCTTCTGCTCCTCCTGTTCGTGAGATCAAACAAGAGAAAGATGATAACAGTGCTACAACAGCTACAACAGCCTTGCCTAGCCTGCCTGGCTTGCCTCATTTGCCTACTAAAGTTGAACCCGAGGAAGATGCTCCTCCACAAAAACTCAGAAAGAAAGATGATGCTCATTCCTTAGATGGTGAGGATTTCTTTGCCTGTATATTGGTTAAGGAGGAGTTGCCAGTTCAACAGAATAATTCTATTGAAGATGAAAGTGCAAGATATGAGGCTGATCAATATAAAGGTAAAGGTATATTAGAGTGGTGGGCAACAAGGAGGCCAACATATCCTCATCTATCTCGATTGGCTGCCCAGCATCTATGTATCCCAGCGACATCTGTCCCTTCTGAACGTGTCTTTTCATCTGCTGGCAGCATCATTTCAAAGCACAGCTCATCAATGGATAGCACTACTGCTGATGCTCTCATATTTCTGGCACATAATTATTGCCCTCCCAGTTCAAAGTCCAAGTAAACTAGATATGAGGTAGCCAGATTATGAACTGTTTTTGAGAGACTCCGGATAATGTAATTTTTAATTGCATTAATACTGACTGTTTGTTTGTGTCAGACGAGCTTTAGAGTTCATAGTTATAGTTATATCACAGTATTGTGACAGTCATATAATTTTTATAATATTTTGTATGAACAGAGTCAGAGACACTGAGACAATATTATGAAAAAAGTTGTAATTACATAATTGTGATTTTTCTGTGTTGGATTTTAAAAGGAACAGAGTCAGAGACTCTGAATTATGATACATAAGTCTTTATTTCACATTCTAGATAGTAGTAGCTGCTTGATTTATTACAGACCCAGGGTTGGATTTTTTTAAAGGGACAATGGAAATGAGACAGTCACAGAGACTCTGTACTTAATATACACTACTTGAATGTTTGGGTATTATAATTGTCTAATTGAAATATTGAAAGTATTAAAGTAATTTGAAGATTTTACCAACTTTCAAATAGCATATGAGCTTAGATGTCAGTTTAAGAAGTTGAGTGAATTTGAGTCTGAATTGAACATTTAATTTTTAATTTTTACTTTTCTTGGAAGATACAGTGATGTCAGATGTATCATATGTATTATGTATTGGACTTATTTCAATTCAATACTTTAAGCATTAAAATTGTCAGATAATATAACTTTGTACTTTATTCTAATCAATACTTACCATAATGCCAGGTATTTTTACCCAGAATGGCCAGGTCCCCATTATTAGAATGGTTTCCCAGCTAAGTGTGCTTCCAGTATGGCATGCAAAGTGTAAAAGTGCTATATTTACAATCTACAGTTCATGCTATATCTATAATCTACACATACTATTTACATAAGCTAGTAGCTAGATATATTTAGAAATACAATGCAAAAAGCCAAACCACCAAAGTTAGCCACACTGTCAGAATCAGGGAATATGTTACAACCTGGGTAGCATTTCCCTTCATCACATTTGCACACAAATGTGCATAAAACACCTCAGGCAAACACCACATACTTACCATATACTTACCTAGCTACTAAGCCACCACCCTTATATACATGGATACACTGATACTCACCTGCAAAAGAAAATAATTCAAAATAAATAACGCAAAAATAGTGAGCATTGTGAGCTGGGCCCTGGCTCATCTGTGATGCTCGTGAGCTGAAAATTTCCCATGAGCACAGCCCTATCCACTAGCATTGGTTTCCCTTCTTGCAAATACATTGACCAATTGTGTGGGGATATAGGATAACTTTCTGAAGATCTCCCAAATACAGTGAGTGATTGTGATGACTGGAGAGGAAGAGTCAAACTTACTTATGACATTGTAGTAATTCTGCTACTAATAATGATGCTTTATTTGTTAAAGGCATTTTCCATACTATATTTTCAGGATACCTGTACTTTAATGTCAATGAAGTTGTTAAATAATCTAAAGCATCTTGATCTCCTTGATGTTGTTGAAGGCCCTTACTTTTAAGAAAATAATTAAGTATCTAATTTCCAGGCAAGGAACTAATATTGAATGATAAATTTATCAAAGATTTTAACATGATTTACCATGTAAAATTATTCTTGCGTTAATTATTTAATATTTATTTTATGTTTTCACTAGGTCTTAATAATTAGAATAGAAAGTGTAATGTGCCCAGCAACTGGAGTTTAGAACATAGCTACTTTTCTGTTAGTCACAGAGAGTAAAACATTAAGACCCATGTTTTACTTGACCACAGTTGACGACAATTAAACAGGACTGATCATTTGCCACTGTAATTTTTAGCATTCATTAGTTACACTAATACAAAATGCCATATTCCCTTTTATGTTTTTAATTAGGAATGGTACAAGTATGATATCGTTAATTATTCCACCAAAGGATCAGATATCAAGGGTGGCAAAAATGTTAGCAGATGAATTTGGAACGGCATCAAATATCAAAAGTAGGGTAAATAGGTGAGTCACATACTATTATGATATGTACTCTTGGAGTTTTAATGTACTAAGTTGTGTGTTAAGTATGACATCCTATTGTTACTTTGAAATGTTTAACTTTAGAGAAAAATTAATAATTTGACATTTTAATGTTTGCTGGTTTGCCAATTTGTTGGCCATTGCTCCATTATATTTATTTGTTTTCTGTCATGAAAAGCTTGAATCTGGGGATTTAGCAGAGCCTGTTGCATTTTTTGTATTTAAGGATAGCAGAAAGGTTCATTATTTGCACATCCATTTATGCCACCTGATCTGTGACCTTGATCTCAGTTAAAAAATGATATTGCTCAGTAAAGGTGCAGTTGTTCATATTGAGGAGGTATAACACTTAAAACACTATTGATCATGCATCAGCATTATTGCAGACACTTTGTTTACTGTTGCCCCAGCTTAAGGTTAAATAGTAGATGGAATCCCATTATCATTTAGTTAAATACTTATTTTAGTAAAACTATTCTGGAGTCAGGTCCAAAGAAAATAAAATCCCCATTATATGTAGTGATAATGTTGAATATTTTTTGCATTGCATGCAACAGCAGTTTGGAAAAACTAGAAAGTTGAGTAAACACAGGTAATAACTTACAAGTTCACCTTGCCTCATGATGTAACCAAAGTACACATGTCCCTAGACCTTTCAGCTTGCTCAGATGCTCTTTATTGTTTTATTAGAAAATGTTGGTTCATTACCTTGGGTATGGTATCATAACTTTAATGAAATTATCATTCCTGCTGGGAGTTTTTTACCCAAAAAGAATTACACCATGCCATTGTTTCAGATAAATTTGGTTATATATTTTTTACTTTTAGGCTGTCAGTTCTTGGTGCTATCACATCAGTACAGCAGAGGCTTAAGCTTTATAATAAAGGTAATTTGCCAGGGGTTTTATTTATAATTTGTTTTCAGGAAGATAAAATTGTTTCATTTTGGAATAAAAGTAAGTGGAGTGCCATTAAACACTAAAAGGCTGACATACTTATCATGGATGTAACATAGTGGGTCACAATAAACACTGGCACTTTATGGATATCAGCCGGATGACTGCAGAATGGATTATCAAGGAATTTTAGTAGGAAACTCCATTTGGATCTTTGCCACTAAAGCATAATGTGACCATAGGTTCATACAATAAATACATGCGTGCCCTCGATATGCATAGATACCTCCACTCGTTCACACACACGGACCAAATTGAATAAGGGTTTACCAAGGCCTTATTATTTCAGACTAAGTAAAGCTCATACTTAATTCATTGGAATTTTTTATCTTATTGGAAAGAAATTTGAGTTTCAAAGATACATTTGCCATTTTACATTTATGGAACTAAAGTAATATGGAAACTTGCATTTCATTGCATCGATTTTACTAACAGAAATTTAGCACCCTTTTTAAACGTCAAACTGTAGGTAATGCAAGTTTATGGGAAGTAATTTATTTGCATCAAAATGTAGGAACCATTTGACTGCCAGGTTTAAGAAATACCACAGCAAAGAACCTAACATGAATTTCCTTCTGTAACATATTTCAAACAGTTCTTTTTGTTCTGACTCAACAAAATTCATCCTAAACTAGTTGTTGTCTGTTGTNATGGAACTAAAGTAATATGGAAACTTGCATTTCATTGCATCGATTTTACTAACAGAAATTTAGCACCCTTTTTAAACGTCAAACTGTAGGTAATGCAAGTTTATGGGAAGTAATTTATTTGCATCAAAATGTAGGAACCATTTGACTGCCAGGTTTAAGAAATACCACAGCAAAGAACCTAACATGAATTTCCTTCTGTAACATATTTCAAACAGTTCTTTTTGTTCTGACTCAACAAAATTCATCCTAAACTAGTTGTTGTCTGTTGTTGTTTGTTGTTGTTTTGTTTGGAATGCCCCTATTTATATTATTGTAGAAAAACACGTGGTAGGTATTTAATACTCCTGTAACCAAAGGCTTTTTGCTTCTATAACATTCCAGCTGTTGTCGCCCCAAAATATTTCATTCCTCTGGAAACGACCGATATTGATCAAAAGACAGAGAATAAAACCCAAAGGAAAAGAAGCTATACAGTCACATTGACTGTAATTATTTGCATCCACTTCTGATAGCTTGAAATCAAAATGAAAACAAACTAATAGTGTTTTTAAAGACTGAACTTAATGTATTGTTTGAATGAAACCATCTTCAATTTTCTGTGACCTAAAACCGGGAGATTAATCTTTAAAGAGATAATGAAATCAGATTGCAATATTTTATGAGAAATTTTTGGTAAGGATACGTTTAGTAACTATTGTATTGCTTAAGAAAAGGTTTGGGAAATTCTTGTGTGTATTTGAAATATTGGACGTTGCTGCAGAGTGGCTGACACGATGTATTTACTCAGGCTTCAGAATTCAGAGTTAATAAACCGACCCTTCCGGTATTCAGTGATTTTAGGTCGCTCAACTAGAAGGCAAAAATTATTACAACCACTGTACCGGCATCTCTATGTGAACAAACTGCCCAATATTTTTTGGCAAAATTCACATTAAGCAAGTACAAAGTGAGTGTATTTAAAAGCTTGAGTTAATACATTAATGGCACCAGGCAACCCCACCAGACTATTTTCAGACTATTGGTTACCTTTGTGAATCAGTTGAAATCCAATGCATCATTAATATAATTGCCAGTCGGGTTGTTGGGGTTTTTTTTATTTTCACCAACAGTAATACCAAATCGATTCAGTGCTCTTTGATAATATTAGAATACGTCTTGAGATTGTATTTTGCCCCCAAAAATTGTTGCACAAATACATTGNAATAAACCGACCCTTCCGGTATTCAGTGATTTTAGGTCGCTCAACTAGAAGGCAAAAATTATTACAACCACTGTACCGGCATCTCTATGTGAACAAACTGCCCAATATTTTTTGGCAAAATTCACATTAAGCAAGTACAAAGTGAGTGTATTTAAAAGCTTGAGTTAATACATTAATGGCACCAGGCAACCCCACCAGACTATTTTCAGACTATTGGTTACCTTTGTGAATCAGTTGAAATCCAATGCATCATTAATATAATTGCCAGTCGGGTTGTTGGGGTTTTTTTTATTTTCACCAACAGTAATACCAAATCGATTCAGTGCTCTTTGATAATATTAGAATACGTCTTGAGATTGTATTTTGCCCCCAAAAATTGTTGCACAAATACATTGAATTTATAAATAGCCCAGTCGGTACTCATAGTTCATATTGTTTACCAGGACGGCGACAATTTTTTGTGGAAACGATCGGAACAGTAACATGTTTTACAAGCTTAAGCACTACTTACAGTCAAGCCTCACTGAGTCAAAAATATACAATGGTAAACAAGAACTTTATATACATAATTATTATCACTGTAAATACTAAATACGAGAGGTTTGATCATAGCAACAATGGACATGGGCCGTTGAAAACAAGAAAATAATTAACACCACGGCCTTTCTCAAAAACGTCTCTTGAAAAAAGGTCAATAAATGTTTATCAGAAAGTTATAATCTTCTGGAATAGCATATGTTTATTGACTCTTTAAGTTAAGTGTAAAAACCGACCTTCATAGTGACAATTTGAAGTCTTCCATTCCCATTGGATACTTGGTTCGCCTAAAAAACTTGTACAGCAGCATGATAGTTTTGGTTCATGAAATTTACTACGAGAGGTACTCGTTGAAGTTATGTGAACTTTAAAGGTACCCCAATTTGAATACATTTGAATTTGCAAAGTACTTTTGGTTTTCTGTGCCTTAAGTGTAGTTGGGCGATTGATAGGCAATATATGGAATCAGACCAGCTGCTACCTGCATTATCAGGCAAGACTCTAAAGTGCCCATAATACACCATATAGAGATAAACAAAATCATCTTTTGCCCATTCTGGATGGAGAGCTTGGATTAATAAAGGAGACTTATAATAAATTGGAAGATAGAAACCAAGTGATTTGAGCACGTGAGAAGAACCACACAAGCAAAGCGGAAAGAAGGTATTTCTGCAGGAGCACGAATGAAGGAACTCCTCAAAGACTTGAACTTGAAGGCAGCATTAGATAACATAGAACTGCCCTCTTGGAAACCTTTCCGTTGAACCTGAATAAGGTCAGGAAAAACAAGAGGGCAACAGGGATGGTATTAAGGCCCTCCGATCTGAGTGTTTCTCATCAATGTTATGCCACATGTCCCAAGAGACCCATTTTGTCCCTGGTGTGAATTGGAATAAGCTGGCAAGAAAATCCGACCAGACCAATTTACAGCAAATTGGTCTGATTACACTCAAATATATAAATAAATATAATTATAATTATATTTATATATTTAAGCGTAATTGCTTTCCAAGTTAGATAAGGTTAATGCCATACTGTCGCTATTAATGGTATGTTACAGTTGGTTTTTTTTGCTTCAGGTCATATCAGAATTCTGTCAGATGTCAATACAAGTCCCCACTTTTAAAATTTTGCTTGGAAGGTAGTGAATATTGATATCGGTGAGAGACAACTGCTACATAAAATGTGTAATACAATGCGGAGAGAGTTAGTAGTGTTACTAATTTTTTTATTATTTTGTTTAACAGTGCCTCCAAATGGACTGGTAATTTACTGTGGTACTATTGTTACTACTGAAGGGAAGGAAAAGAAGGTCAACATCGACTTCGACCCGTTTAAACCAATTAATACATCTTTATATTTATGCGATAATAAATTTCATACAGAGGTACGCTTTAAGAATTTTATTGATGTAAATGATACAGCTATGCTATTAGTAGCTTCATATATTCTACAAATAGCTCTTTAAGTTGGCAAACACTTTCTGCAATTTGAGTTTCAATTTTAAATAGACTTCTTGTTTTACTGGAGTTTTTTGTGTATCATAGATAATATATTTTGCGAAGTTCTGTTAAATTATCTTTTCTGTTATTTATTGTTACACAAGGTTCTATTTTATTTTTGTTGTGGTGTGGTATTAGGGTATGGTATTTTTATACATTTTAAATATATATGACTAAATCGGTTATAACAAGGGTCTAAGGCTACTAAAATGTTAGCTGCAAGGAGCGGGGCATGGATAAATATATGTTAAGTGTAAGACATAGTTGCAAGATACCTGTTACTAAAAACGTTGAACTGATTAAGATTGTAGTCATCAGGGGAACATGACCAGGGAAGAGAAGTCCAGAAAGAATGGACAGGAAAAGAAACCTGTAGCATAAATTAAAGCACTGCACTTAGAAACCTCGACATACAATGAATGAAGTTTTTTTGAAGGAGTAACGCAACAGACGATCCTCAGGAGTGCCCCAAGAGAGAGGAGCTAAGACAGAACCTTCGGAACACTAATATTAATGGAGTAACTACTTAAAGAGCAGCCATATAGTACGACCGTAATAACGGACAGGCTTTCCAAAATTTAACCAAGAAATTAAATGCCTGAAGCTTTCGCTTCCGGCATCTAATTCACTTCCGCACTTCCGAGCAGACCCCCAGCTAACCTTCGTCCCAAATTCCATTTGTTGTAGCATACACTTTTGTAGGTATTGTCGGGTAAAATACATTTCAAAATGGCCTATGATAAAAAGTCGAGAAAATTAGAAAGGACGCCAATAAAAGGAAGGTGAAAAGAAAACTGAAAAGAAAACGATTACATAGGACAATTAAATTTTAATTCTCAAAGTATGGCTTCCATACTCGTCACTTGTAGTGAGTGACGTTTTAATGCCCTTTGTTAAGAAAGCTTCTAGTATTGGTAAATGCTAATTGATCGTGATGATAAAAGATACAATTGCCACTAATCATCAGTCACGTAAATTCATTATGATAGCGGCTGCAATGCTGTCTGCTGCAGTTGTTAGAGTGAGACGTAGAACTGAAGGTGCTTTGCTTTGGCTTACATGGTAGCATAAAAAATGGTGTTTGGACTATTCGAAGATCGTTGTAAATGTACAAGTTAATTGCTGAAGACACATTGCAGTAGTGTTTTATTTCAAATTTAACCATGGCTAATTTTATCGGGACACACAGGGTGGAGAAAGTGCCCTTGTGAATATTTCCCCCATTTCGTATAATACCGCATGCATCTGAATTGATTTCCAAGTACAAATTTTGGCCCTTTTCTCAATGGATGAGTTCTAAATCTTGTGTGATCACAAAAGTATTTTTATAATATACCGACTTATGTATGCATAGTATACATACTTTATGTTAGCTTAGGTGTCAGCTCGGGCACTAGGGCAAAAATTGAGTTATTGTAATCATCATCAAATGAGTTTCTATTCTTATTTTATTACGGAAATCAGTAATTAGCCTGGTATCACCCTGGGACCAAGTATTAAAGACTCTACTGGAACGAATAGAATATCAGTTGGGTGGACAAGAATTTTCTGAGAAGATTAGCAGTTGATGCTATGACAATGACTTTAGCTTTAATTATGGTTGACTGTGAGGGGATATTAACCATAAAACTTATTGTTGCCTTTTATAATCGCCCCTAGGGTACAATGCATTCTGATTATCTCTATTTTTTCAGCCTCGACATTTTAAGGCTTGCTTTTGTTTTTGGCCGTGATGCTTTGGTCAGCGGGTACAATGTCTATCCGTTGGCAAGTTTTCATATTAAGAACTTTTATGAAATTGTCGTGGCGGTTAGTATTGCTTTTGCAGTTATTGTGGATATTAAAGCCCCACAAAAGTTACTTTGGTACCTGGCTAGTTTATGCCAATGTTCGTACCAGTTGTCTGAGAGTAATATAGCCTAGTGTTTACAAATACTTAAGTGCAAGTAAAGCCCCATACGGTCATGTCGAGATTTATACTGAGTCTGTGCAAGAGCGAGGCAGCCAGAGATTATCTCTGTTTTTTGACTTTTTTATTCGTCATCATTGCTGATGATATTAAAAAAACCCCAAAAAACAAAACACCAGAAAGCAACAATATTTCACCGACTGACCAATTTCTAAACGTTCTATACGAATATTTACATTACATTTGGAGAAATCTCGATTTCTGTAAATGCAAGGTAT
Source organism: Morbakka virulenta (assembly GCA_003991215.1). Taxonomy (NCBI): domain Eukaryota; kingdom Metazoa; phylum Cnidaria; class Cubozoa; order Carybdeida; family Carukiidae; genus Morbakka; species Morbakka virulenta. The sequence continues at coordinate 4,708,071 of RDPX01000011.1, read as the reverse complement.
CGCATATTTTAAATTCATTTTCAACCAATATTTAATGGTATTTGGTAGTTACCTACCTTTTGCCACCCCCTCCCCCATCCTTGTCATTATAATTATTTCCATCTCTCATTTAAGATGGTTTGCTGATACTTTTTACGTTATCGAAGGTGACTCTTTGAGGATAATCAAGATAATCCTTCTATGAGGATGCTCGTTGGTGTTTTCAGTAATATTTTTCATGTTAATGCTGGCGTTTCCATTTGGTTATTAAACATGTTGCTAGCGGGATATTTTGTTTGTCATTTTCGTTTTTGAGTAAATTTACATTATTTATTTTGTCAAAGGCATTAAGTGCATTATTAGAGGACGATAACAAATTTGGATTTATCGTTATGGATGGTAATGGTGCTTTGTTTGGAACACTTTGTGGAAACACGCGTGACGTTCTGCATAAATTTACTGTCGACTTACCTAAGAAACACGGTATGTAGATCACGTTAAGCTGACCCATCCTTTCATTTTTTTAAACAGTTTGTATAATTAGACAAACTGTATGCTGACTCGTATTTCATATATAAAGGAAGGAGTGGGGGGGATTTCAGAATTTGAAATGATAATGCCTGCAGGTTGTTTTGGGAGATCATAGTACATGCTAAACACACTTTGGTTTTTGAGCATCAACATGTTGACGTCGGAATTTAACGTTCTCTCTGTCTTTTGAATTATATATTCGATGGCACACACAGTTGATCCAATAACGTAGGTAAAAGAAAATGGATGTAAAAATGTGTATCATAGGCCAAGAAAATAATACATTTGTACTGCATTTTATTGAATGGGTTTAATGAAAAAGTAGAGAAACCCATTAACTGGTAAACCTGTTACAACATTTAGGCCTGATGCCATTGGACTGTTTGACTTCAGAACTTTAATTGCTACAAGGTGAGGTTCTGAACAGCATTAGATAGGTACTTAAGCCACAGTTTGCCCCACTGAAGTAATTATTCCAAGCTTTTCTCGCTAATTTCTTCAATTGCGTTCATTTTGTTTCCGACCGTTTTCAGGCTTCTGTATTACCATATCTATATACGCGTATAGGTGTATGGAGTCATTGTAAAAGGTAATGATGTTTGTGTTTACTGTCAAGAATAATTCCTGAATTACAAAATTACGAGTTGAGGCTTTTGTTAACGAGTTTAATAAGGGAGTGAATATATTGCTTAGTAAACAAAGGACTACTCTTATTAGCGATTGCACTTTAGCACAGTTGAGAGGTCGGGGCTGGAAAATCATGATGTCGGATGGTTTTACACTTCACTTACAATTTTAGACTCTTGACTCCTATTCCCAATGTTTTTCATTAGTACTAGTGGAGACTCGAAAATGCTCCATCTAGGTTTTTAGGGTAGACATATTTTACAACGTCAGTGATGTGTCCTTTTCTTCACCGATTTTGACATTAATGTTTTGTGTCTGACAATTTTACCTCGAAAGGGAGAGGAGGTCAGTCTGCCCTTCGTTTTGCAAGGTTAAGAATGGAAAAAAGACACAACTATGTTCGCAAGGTTGCAGAGACAGCAGTTCAACTGTTCATCACAAACGACAAGGTGACTCACTTTGTATATTTATATAATGTGAATGAGGTGACTCAGGGAGTGAAAAATTGTTAGGCTTTATTTTTTCTAGTTTCAAAAACTTTATGTTATATTTGCTGCAACGTCAGCCAACGGTACTATAATGTTTCATACTAACTGTATTTAGTAGGCTAGACAATGGCATATAGATAGTACGTGAATGTGAAATTTGCAAGGTGGACCTTTGCACAGACACGTTGGCATATACTAAGGCATAAGGGGCCTGACAGTATACATGCATATGTATTGTTAGTAACTATTGTATAGGTACTTATAGTATTTTTGGCCCATTCGATACCCTATTTCTCCACGCCCAGATGCATCCAGTTCTAATAGTTAGTAACCAAGTCATATCTTGTACCTTCACTTACTGGGCCATTTAATTTGAAATTTCACACGTTTGTGTGGAGTATGTATTTTTGTAACGTGTTTTCGTCCCTGGAATAGCTGGGACTGGTAAACTAAAAAAAATTCAAGAAAAAATTTAAAATAATCGAGCTGAAGAAATAAGTCATTCAAAAAATCAGTCCTTCATTTCCTTTCCACATAGTTGGTATCTTTGTTCTTTCTACGCTTGGGTAATGTATTCTCTCCCATCTTCTCTCTCTTTCGGTCCAATCGATGTTTTATTATCGTTTTGTGATTTGTTAAGAACCCAATGGCTTCCCTGTTTACTACTGTTTTCTAGGGTAGACGAATGAGATGAGTTTGAAGAAGTTTACTTTGCCATGAACACCAAGCAGCATTGACGTAGAGAACTCATTGTTTTCTTCAAGAATGCTCAAGTGTAATTTTTATTGAATTTTTATCGTGGTTATCGTTGTTTCTTCAGGTTAATGTATCAGGACTAGTTATTGCGGGATCTGCAGATTTTAAGTCAGAGCTAAGTCAGTCGGACATGTTTGATCAGGTGAGTTTTATGTTTGCTTTATGCGTCGTATACACACATAGGTGTCAGCTGAGGGGGGACATTTTGTTATTGCAACAAACCTAATTTGGTAATGGAAAAAAGCGATTTGTGAATTAGTGTATTATTGTGTTAAAAAGTACCATGAGCCGATGTACGACGGAGAAAGGCTGCAAAAGCTTGGTTGGGTACCAAGGTGTGGTTACAGTTCACCACTTTGACATTCCTCCTAGCTAAGTGGATTATTTTTACATTTTTATTTTTCAGCGACTTCAAGTGAAAATTTTGAAGATAGTCGATGTTTCGTACGGAGGAGAAAATGGTTTCAATCAAGTAAGTGTTTTTAAATGTTTAGAAGACGTACAATAAATGAAGCCAGGAGATAAGAGTTGACTTTAGGCTTAATTCAAGTCCTTTCATGAAGGAAAGCACTCAACCCAAAGAATTCCACTATCTAGTTGCCCAATACAGGAAATTTGGTAGATTTTAAGAGATACAATTTAGCCTCAGTTATTAGGTGCCCTGTAACTCAATACAAAGAATCAGGCTTTTGGGGGCAGAATTACCAAATGTTTGTCATCAGGACAGGCATCAGTATGATCTCCTATGAATATTGAATAGAGATAAGGGTTCAACGTTCAACTGAACGACGTCAGTTGCTTTTGGGGGGCATTGAAAGAAACCAATAACTTCATTTCCCGTTTCCAGACAGCCAGAAGATGAGATGTCATGCGCGTTTGACACGTTCCTACTGACTTAACCTTGCGACCAATGCCAGGATACAAGATAGTTTCATCAGCATGGGTATTAATAAGCTGAAGCAAGTTACCAAGGTCATTGATCATTGCTGTATAGAAGCTAGTGAGTTGGTAATGGTCAAGTGCCTGTTGTTGGCCTTGTTCGTAAGATGTTGGTTTTCCGCACCAGTTAAATTGAGGGTTCTCTTATGGTTTGTTTACCATTTTTTGTGGGATACGCTGTACTGAAAAGGTTTTCATACATTTTTTTGCGATACTTCTGGCACCTTAGGTCAATTTGTTAATCGATATTGACCATTTTAAGTGTCCAAATTATTTGCGTAGGGTGGCACAATTGAAAAGTCGAGCATGTGCCCAAGCAGTACTGCTGCATTTAATCATGGCTTGGACCTACCCTGCAAGCAACGACCAGATACTTCGAGAAATGAGCAAGGGGTTCTGCAAAGCTACCGGTTTACGGTTGAAGAAAGAAGAGTCGATAAAGAGGATCAGAAATGGATGTTGGAATGTTGGTTTCATAACAGGAAATAACAGGGAGATAGTAAATAAAAATAACGGTGTGCCTATTTTCAATAGTAAACAAAAGAAAGAGAATGTAATCGAGGCCAGGAGGAGCAACGGCAGATGTACAATGTTGAATATGGCTACTATTAAGGGACGTATAAATTTTGTGACTTAGTTTATACCCCTGATTGGATGCAGTTAGGAGAGAAAAAATGGCTTCTAGGAGGAGATAAATACCTTATTGCGAGGCATATCAGATACTGAGCGCATGTCTTGGTAGCTGATTTAAATTGTCAGGTTGGGGAGGAAAGCCAGGGATATGCATTGACATCACGGTTATCGAGACTATTGGACGCGTAACCACAAAGGAGAGAGGATACTAAAGCTCTACTTAATATTTGGTAATACGCCATTTACTAAAAGAAAAAACACATGGCGGCTTTTAAAAGGTGGAACAATAAAGACCAGGTCGAATAGTAGTAAGAAAGAGAATGCAAGGAGATGCAAGTTTAGTAGTTTGCTGAACAAAAGGCCGCTCTAAGGTACAAAGACAGAGTTATACAGAGAAAAGCGAACCTGGCACTTGTAATGATAGTAGAGTAAGCTTGGGGCAAGGTCAGGAATATTGTCATGGATGAATCAGAATAGGCATACGGTAGAAAAGAGCAAGAAGACCAGCGAATAGGGAAGAAGGGTGGTGACCAGCGAAAGTACAAAAATGCTGAAGAAAAATAAAGAAACCCTAAGGCAACTGAAAAGAGACGACAGCCAGGGAGCTCAAGAAATGTACAAGAAAATGCTAAAGCTGGCAAAAACGAAAAAAAAAGAAAGAAAAGCAAAGGATTTATAATGTCGCCAAAGCACAGAATTGGGTTAAAAGGGACACTGGTGACAGCGTGGTGATCAAAGGCAATACAAGGACTGTATGGACGTGTGAGAAAAATGATACGTAAAAGCTGCACGATGCGGAAAACGAAAGAGAGCGACAGCAAAGGGAAATAAAGGTAGAAGGACCTGAGTTGAAGATTCAAAGGGAAGAACTTGTCGTAGGACTTGAGGCGGTGGAAAAAGGATGATGGTAATGAATGTCTGCTAGAAGTATTTAATGTAGTATGGAAGGAAACAATAATACCGAATGAGTGGGAGTTAAGCCCAGTTAAGTCCATTTTTAAGAACAAAAGGAGTGGAGGAGAGTTCGGCAACTAGAGAACCATAAAACTACTAGAACATGCTATGAAGAGTTACGAAAGAATACAAGATCGAATATCGAGAAACCAGGTAGAAATGGATGAAATGAGAAAAGCTTTTTATACAATTTTTGCTTTATTTCTGCCACCACAGGTCAGTTTTGTGATCGGTAACGCTAATTAAAACCTTGAAATGACCAAACCATTTACATGGGGGTAATACCAGTAAAATGCCTAGCATGTGCCCGTCATTCTGGATGCGGGGTTACAGCTTGTCTTTCATTTTTACCCATTGACGAAAACCCTTTTTCTAAGTTCCTATGATTTGTTTCCCCTTCCATTTAAAGAAAATTTTATTTTTTTGTTTTTTGTTGCTTTTTGTTGCTTTTTGTTGCTTTTTGTTGGTTTTTTTGGTAGGGTCTACCGGGGTAAGTTGGGTAATATACCGGCCAATTTGCATTTCATTGATGTGTATCTTTGCAAATTATTGACCTATATTCTTAAAATGTGGCATATGTAGCACATAAAATCATACGGATGACATCATAACATCAGTAAGGTGAGCATTCAATACAAAGAAACTCCTGAAAAAGCTCAAAATCTTCAGGAAGACAATGAACACCTGTCCAAACATTACATATGTCGCAAGAAACCCAATGAGGTCTGTTTTTCGTCGACTCTTCTCCTTAAATTTTTCCACATCTAATGCATGGGACTGAGTCTTCATCCTGTAGGCCTTCACTCTCATTCTCACCTGATTCTTCATCACTGTCCTCTTTCAGCACCAGCCTTTTGGAGCTGGATTTTCCTTTTACGGTTGTTACAGATTTTCTTTTTTCTTGATTTACATTGCGACTTTCTTTCTGAAGAACCTTCAATTACTTCAGAACTGGGTTCAGCAGCTGTGATTATTGTTTCTTACTTTTCTTTACTTCTCTTGCTAACTCTTCGTCTTTCAGTCTTTCGATGTCATCATCTGTTGTGAGAACTTCTCCAGTTTTTGCCTGAACACGCTTTCTCTTCTTTTTTGAGATGGGGTTGGTTGCAAGGCCAGCCTCATCACAATTGTGAAGCCTTTCTGCCAGGTCAGCGTCATCTTCTTTATTGTTCTCCTTGAGTGACAATGCATTTACTACTTCATCGGAGAGTCCTTCTTTCTGCCGACCTTTAGTTAAAATCTCTGGTTTCGGGTTGTCAGTCCGTCTTTCCATCTCAAGGTGAAAGATGCGAACCTGTCCTTTCCTGATATATTGCCCTTAAATCTAGTCTGCTGGCCTAAACCATCATGGTACGTTTTTATAATGGTTCTTATATCAGCCCTGTCACAAGGTCAGCTTGCTTTGGCACACTGTTCAAGACAGGTTGTCTTCCACCACCAAAAGCAATGTTTGAATTTTTTATGACCCAACGTCGTAGGGTTTCTGTGGGCACATTGAACGGTTTTGCAATTTTATGGACAGCATGACCCCTTTTAACTTAAGCAACAGTCTCTAAGAGGTTCTCTTCTGTATATTTCTTTTTGCGCTTGGTGATGTACACCCTTCCCATCTTGTTGGCCTAGAAAAAAAATGGTGGAAAGTGTTACCCATCTTACTCTGATTCAGTAAACTTGTTATACTTCACTTATCAATAGAGGGAAAGAGCAGGAAAACGATACTCTAACATTAAGAAGTTAGTTTATGATGTAAAATGCTTTACCTACAGAAACGTGTTCCGTTTTGAGTTGAAAATAAAGTTGACAGCAGCAATGAACTTCTAATCTTTTCACAAAATTAGCTCACAATTTCTTGTCAGTTATTCGGTTGACCATTAAAACTATTGTTGTTTTCAAGTTTCCTAGGTTCTCTTTGTGTAAAAGTACTGAATAATTACTGATATCGAGGCTCACAGACCAAGGGTGTCTAAAATACCGAAATTACCCATCTTATCCCGGCTACCCAACTTTCCCCAGTAGACCCTATCAATTTTTTATTTCTGACGCTGTATGCTTTTTCCTTTATTCTTTAGGCAATTGAACTCTCCGCTGAGGTATTGGCAAATGTTAAATTTATTCAAGAAAAAAAATTAATCGGTAAAGGACTACGCATACTAATATATATGTGTAACTTTTTTATTGTTGTCATGATGTGTTAGCCCTTACTCTTCATTCCGTGAATGCTTTGTAGTACGGCTTTCTCGTTAAGATTCACATTTATTAATTATAGGACATGGCATATCCCGTTAAATTTAGCTGCCTATAACCATCTTTTGTGTTATGTACCTGAGTCAAGACCAGGTAAACACCTTTTCGTTGTTTGTGGCTTTTTTCAGGGTTAAGGTAAGACACACGATGCTTCTGCCTATTTGAAGTGATAGACTTCATCCGACTTGACCAATTCTCTTTTTCTCCACAGATGCCCTCGGAAAAAATCCATAGAATAACTGTCGACAAAGCGAAGCCACGTTATTTAGAAATAAAAACACTACGAGTTTGTTCCAATAAGTAGGAAAGTTGATGTTTGCAGCAGCGCTATGTGATGTCAGTTGTTAAAAGCTATAAAAAAGCTGTGAAAACTATGATCAAAATGGAGTAAACTAGGCTCCTTGTTGAACTACAAAAAAAGGGGGGGGGTGCATTTACAGTTGCTACCTTTGTTGTTATACTAGGTGCCAACTACCTTGGACTGATATGCTTATTAAACTTCACAGTGAGTTGAACATTCCAGCCCGGTATCGCTACTGTTTTGTTGATGATATTCGGGGTTTTCTGTTTATCTGGCTTGTGTTATCACTGTGTTCAATACAACCTCACATAAATCGGCCCAGATTTCCACACATTCAAACTTTCCTCTGATCTGCTTTTCAGTTTATTTAATTACATAGTAATGACAAAGTATATTGACATAAAAAACGTCGAAGGGCTTAACCCTTTTGTTCGACAACAAGTTTTTGCTTGTTTGTGGAGATAAAGCGACAAACTACTGTTAAGGCGAACTGGTTCAATTGTTTAGATACAGCCAATTCATTTTCAAGTGGATGACTTGTAACACAAGAGAAAATTTGACCAGGCAGTAGTAACTGAGGTAGTTAAAAGGAGGTTAAGAAAAATGGTGTGTAAAACCTACTGAAGTAAGCCCAGTGTCGCAGCTTTTGTTGCACAGCGGTAATAAGACGAATTCGCTGCCTCTTAACAACTAAAACCGAGGAAATACGGTAGAATAGGCGAGAAATATGGATAATAAACCATCGTTTTGTCATGTTTATTGTTTTTCCTTAGGTGTTTTTTTCTCACTTAGTAGAGGATTTTAAGAACAGATTGCAAAGGATCATTAGGGAAATATAAATAACGTGCATTTAATTTTATTATAGGAAGATACTTTGATGAAATTTCACAAGATACTGGAAAATACTGTTTCGGTGTTGAGGACACGATGAGAGTACGTATACTTAACAGATTTTGTTTTAACTGCATGTCGTAGTAGTCATTGCAGTAAAAGCTTTTCCGATTTTTTCGCATTCTTTGAAATGGTATTGGTTTGCTTAGTATGTGGGGGTTTTCTTACGTCTTGACTGTTGTAATCCAATTCGGCATTTGTTATCCCTGCCATTTGCCTTTTTTAACCCCCCAAATTACTGACTCAAGCGTTTACCGTTGCTGACGTAGGCTAAGCACATCTTGAAAGTTTCTGCCACATGAATGGAACAGTATGGCAGTGCAGCTCCGTGTGTTGGACCACCATTTTTTCTTGTAAACGCAGTGATTGAATGTGTTATAGTGCTCGGCTTCCCAGAGCCCCTTTCTTGGATGATGGTAATCTTATATCAGACATTCCACGTGGGAACAGAGTTCAAAGGGAGGGGTGGCAGGAAAGGGTGACTAATACATTGGCTACTTCGAGTTAAGTCCAGACTAATTGCGATATCAGTTTCCCACAAGAGATTGATACTAGTAGAGTATTCACGTTCGTATAGACGAATACATGAAGCTATCGTAATTTTCCCAATCGTATGTATCTCACCATGCCACATACTAGACTCCTCGTTACCGCGTAATACTAATGCCCAATAATAGCCTTGAAATAGTAAAGAAATACAGAAATGCATTCACCAAAAGGTCTGTGAAACATTGTGCATTGCCGAGTATTTATGATACTTGTTACAAAAAATGAGGCAGAAATAGTTATTAAGAGTATGTGTTTGTTTTAATATAATCATTCCGCATGCAGTTTATCAGAACAGTTTAAGAGATGATTTATGAAAAGGGTCGTCAGTCAGCTGCCAAATATAGGTAACGCCCCATACTCGTGAAATAAGGCTCAACTGAAAAACGCAATTATTTTAACCAAATAACTGCAGGTAACCGAGATGCTATGTGATATTTTGGGAAGTTTTCGTGTGTGCCTCCTTGCAGTTACTTGCATTTTTCCATTGGCCTATTTGTTTTCTGAAATGCACAGAAATATGTTACATTTATATCAGATTTATATTTTATTTATATTTATATTATATTATATTTAAATTATTTAATGTTATGTTTTCAGGCACTAGAAATGGGATCGGTGGAAACACTTATTGTCTGGGAGAACTTAGACTGCAATAGAGTAATGTTAAAAAACCATTCTAGCGGAGGTACGTAGTGAAATGTACATTTTTGTTAAACATCTGTTGCGAGCTTAAGTAAATGGAGGTTAAAAGGACAATATTCAAGAAATAAAAAAGGCTCTAGTTAAAGAGCTGTAGCTACTCGAGGTGATAGCTATGGGGAAATTTGAACATCATTTCCCTTTAATAAAAAATGAATAGTTGGTATTCGTTATTATTTCACATGGCACAGGTGCTTTCGACACAAGACTTGCAATTGTAACCGATTTTCTTACCAGGTATGGATGAATGAAAGCTGACACGTGACACAGTGTGCACAAGATGTAACATTTTCTTATTTCTTATCCGGCTGTTATATCCTCGCCCATATACTAGCATTTAAGGGGATAAAACGGTTGCGAAACAAAAATTAGCACGTTTACTTAGCAGTAAGGACGTGAGTTTTATGGCTGTACGCTATTTTAAAGCCCTTTTAAAAACTATTATCACATTTTTATCGGTTTTCTTTGATGACACGAATGAATGCTGAATACTGAATTACGTCACAGTGTTACTTCATGTTGACTGCAGAGAAAGTTTTAAACAAAATATACCCATTATTATGTAAGGTAAATATATTTTTTGATTAAATGGTTGGATGGGTAGATAAATGAGTGATAAAATAGTAATAAATTATATAAAACGCTTAATGAACATCTGGACATTTGAGCACAGTCTGATTCACTTTTCATACGCAAGTATAATTCAATCTCATGGAATGGAGATGAAAACCCTCAAAATGAAATAAACAAGACCCCTCCGCTTCCCCCTTTCCCCGTACTGTAACTTTATATTACATTTTGGAAGCAGAGGCCAAAACTACAGGGCTGTTAATGTCACTTTTTTAAATATCTTAAATATTTAGTAGATATTTGCAGGGATGCAACACATTAGGAAAAACGAGGGTTTTTNGATAAATGAGTGATAAAATAGTAATAAAATGTCTGTTTAATAAGTACATTATATAAAACGCTTAATGAACATCTGGACATTTGAGCACAGTCTGATTCACTTTTCATACGCAAGTATAATTCAATCTCATGGAATGGAGATGAAAACCCTCAAAATGAAATAAACAAGACCCCTCCGCTTCCCCCTTTTCCCGTACTGTAACTTTATATTACATTTTGGAAGCAGAGGCCAAAACTACAGGGCTGTTAATGTCACTTTTTTAAATATCTTAAATATTTAGTAGATATTTGCAGGGATGCAACACATTAGGAAAAACGAGGGTTTTTTTCTTTATATTTACTGTGGATGTGCTCTTTTCCCATTGTTTAGAAGAGAAAGTTTTGCTGCTGAATGCAGAGCAAGAAAAAGATCGGACGCAATTCTTAGATAAAGATGTGAGTCATTTAGATATTTGTGTCAATACTTACAGTTTTTTTATGAATCCCACCATTGCATTTTGCTGTTCAGCTTATTAAATGCCGAGTAGATTTTTAAGAATTTGTGAGGCAATCCAAATGCCCACTGGAACTCCCAAAAGGACTAAGGCACTAGACACCAAACATAAATTTGAATTAGAGAAATTAGAGATAAATATCATACCGAAAAATTAACTGGCGATTAGAGACATGACAAAGAAGACGAATGTAGAGAGAAGGAGAACAAGAAGAAAAAGAAAGGCAGGCAGACAAAAAAGGAGCCATAGAGGGAACGTGAGGTAACGAATAAAAGACAGAAAGAAATTTTTTACATGACTAATCACAATTAAGCAAGGAGTCCTGGAAATTTGTGATTTTTTGAAAATTCGGTTTCTTTTCTTACGTGATGTCCTTTTTGGTTTTTTTCACAGACTGGAGTTGAAATGGAGGTAATGGATCGAGTTTCTCTTATTGAATGGCTAGCAAACAATTACAAAACGTTCGGTAAGCAGTATGGCTGTCTTGTTTTTTGAATGTCTTGTTACGTGATTAATGATGCTACTCGTATTTCCACACTTTTTAAAAAAATGTGGTTTACAAGACAGTACAAATTCACCAAAACTTAAGCAAGTTAAGGATGAATCCAAGCGTCTAATATGCCAGAAGAGGCATCAAATGAGTTCTTTCTTTTGATCATTGATTTTTAATAATCAGCAGCATATGTCCACCCAACTGCCCGTTAAGCTCTCTTTATTATTTGACTCAAATTTTCAGTCCCTTCATAATGAGTTGTAATAAAACTGTTGTATCTCGTTTTTTCAGTAATTCTTGTAATACTCTGAAGGCCACGAAGAATATTTAGCTCCCATAGAGATCCCTGTGGCTTGAGTTTATGCATCAGTACGGTTATACTATCAGCTGGGATGCCGACGAAATACAAGATTAATATTGTTGTGTTCGTTGAATCCAAACTGTATTATGTGGCAATTAAAAACACCAAACATTGCAGCTCCTTACAGGTTGTTTTTAGCAGTTCCGTGCGCCGAAATACAATTTAGGGCTAGGGTTAAGGCAAAATTCATCTTCCTACATTATACGTAGCTTCTCTTGCGTGATATCTCAAGAAAGCTTTATGCAAGCTCTCGGAATATGGTATGGTATTCCAATGATGTTGGGTTGTAATAATTTGGCAAACGTTTAAGGGATCTTGGAAATGGTACTTAGTTTGACCGAACACTGCCCTGATCAGGAGAAACAGCTGTTTTGCCTTTTTTGACGTTTGATTTAAAATAACCAATCAAATGTTAGCCGAATAAGACTTGAACAAAAATTTATGTTAGCTTTCCCTCATAAGTGTTAGTTCACTTGCCTTCCGTTTATGGCGATCGATATTATAATATCTACAAAAATATTCTTTTGAGAGCAAAGTACTAGTTTCTTTGTAACGACTGGCATACCATTATGGCCATAATTAATTGATGTAAACGTAAGCTTATTTTATTAATCATTACTATTCGTCAATAAAGGAGAAAACTACCATTTTGGACAGACTGAATATTTTCCTTATTTGGATATTCTAACTACAAAGACAGCCCCATTGTCGATAGCAGATGGTTGCTAAGCATCACACCAACTGTTACTTTGCATGCTCTTTATATAAGAGGCATTGAAACAATCTGAGTAGAATTATACGTACCGGTGCAAAAATAGCAATTTGAAAAATTGATTTGGGTACCTTGTGATCTTTTAAATACCATGCAAGACACGGTGTTTTAACCAGCAATGCCCGGAAAGGAAAAAAATGATTGTGAAAATTCTGCCCATGTTCCTGTGCAAAGGGTCAAAAGATACCTTTATTATGTATTTTGCGCATCGAAAGCAACGCACATTCGGAACAATCAGATTGAACTTTTGAAGACGAAATTTGCTGTTAGGCTATGCTCAGCAGTATTGTGTTTAAAACTGAAGCTATTGGGTTTCTCGTGAACGAACTTTAAAAGAAAACAGCCATATTTGGGGTTACCTTTGATTGCGACCTTAAACACAGTGTTATTGTTCCATGTGTAATTACTTTAAAACTTCATTTCTAGTCATTTTTTGTTTGGTTTTTTGGGGTTGTTTTTCAGGTGCACATCTAGAAATAGTAACAGACAAATCTCAGGAGGGAGCTCAATTTTGCAAGGGCTTTGGAGGCATTGGAGGTATGTATGTTGGTAATGATATAAAACTCGCTTTGACAGAAACAGAGTATTGTTAGCGTTTTTCGTCAGCCTGTGAATAAATGGTCTATTGCTCTATGAAGCCTCGAGATGGCCGCTCGTTGAAATAGAATCCCAGGCCTAAATCCATTCTTATTACAGAAAATAATTTAAGACTAAGATGTGCCATATCGTAGTCTGTAGAAAAACTAAAGGACGACAGAATATTTGTCACACGGAGTCAATGCGCAGTAATAATCAACTTTTGTAGTAGTATGCCTGTGACCAGGTTTACCCCCTCTCCTGCCTTCCTTCCCCGTTAAAGTAATTAAATCGATCCATATACGATTGATTATGATCGTTAAGGTCACCTGGTATATAAATGTATGTTATCAGAAAGTCACGAGCAAAAACCTAAAAGTTGAAAGCAAATAATGAGTTCATTGTTTTCTAGCTCACCATCAGTTTACCGTTTCATGCGCTTCATCCGTTCCTGCTCTTTGCATTCAGGTAGCCTCTACAACATCTTGCACTGCTTTAAACTGTCTTCGAGACTTCGTGCTACGAACCGCTTTCCCCATTTACGCTGTCCATCATGTTACGTGGTGTCCACAGTGTCCAGATTGTGTAATCTACCTTTAATCTTTGAACAGTCCAATGTTTTAGTCCAATATGCCTGTGTACTTATCGATTTTGTAATTCCTTCTTTATGGCACCCGCTTATATTTTTTTTCTTCTTTGTCAGTGACACATAAGACGTGTAGCAGTGTTTTTACATTTTTAATTTCCGTTGAGGTACTTTACAAATAGCGCTTTAAAATGAGATATAAAGAAACGTTTGATTTATCAGTTGGATCCACGGAAATAACTTGTATGCCCTTTATTTTCCCTGACCATTGTTTTATAAGTGGCCGATGCTAAGATTTAATGATCGTAAAATGTCACGTTTGGTAAAAACTCTATTATGAGAGCAGAAATGTACTGAATAACTCAATTTGAAAAATTAAAGAGACTTCGATAATGTACGGAAAATTAACTTAGCCTAAAGGTTGGAGGCTGGAAGCTGTTGTGATGTCAGTAATATTGCCCAACCATATAAGCTCAATTATTAACCCCAATATGAAATTTGTATACAGTTGGTTGTTTTGGCTGACTTTACAGCTACCAGTAAGTTGAGGTGTCAATTAAAAATCAAGTTTTGTAGAGTTGGAATCTGGGGGGATGTATTCATTCCAAAGGATTTGTATTTTTGTTCTTGTGTTGTAACCTCTTGTCATCACTTGTGAGGTTGTATTTACGACTACAATACGCTGTTTTTCTAGGCTTACTTCGTTATAAAGTGGACTTCCAAGGCATGGAGTACGATGGATTAGACGACCTGGATTTTTACGATGATGACGATTACTAGGCATTAGGTAAATGTCTACTTACATCGCCCTTAAATAATTCGAATGAAACGAATAATAAATTCTCGGCTGAATCAGGAATGATTACAACTGTACTTGAGTAACGATAAAAGTGGGCAAGAATGATATTGAAAGTTAATAAGTTGAATCGTATGTACAGGAATCAGTATGAAATCTGTGTTTATATGCAAGGCAACGGTAAAGGCTTTCTGTAACGTAAATGCAAGTGTACCAATGATCCACTGACAAATTCCTTACTGCGATTAGGCATCTGTTTTCCGCCTTTTTTCAGTTGTACATGATCGTTGATATAACTTTCTTGCAGTTATTAAGGCCAAACCGCATGGTTAGCAAATGGTTGAGTTCTACGAGGATTGGCCATTGCAGACTAGGTACCCTGTTAGCATACCTCTTTATTTACCCATGTTCTGCAAAGAAAAGAAGTTCTTTTTATTAACGGAGGTGATGAACAGTGACAAAGTTTGACCTTGCTTTGAGGCGTTATTCAGTTTAACAAAATCCTGCTGAGTAAATTTGTCTGTTACTTATTGTTTTTAGGCTGAAATGCTACAGATGCCATCTTCTATGTTTTTGTAATTCATTTCAATAAATTTTGAGTAAGTTAGCGCTCGCATGCTTGACCGCGATATTTCAAAAAATATCCAAGAGCTTATTTAGATAATCTTGTACAGATCCTATCTTTCCAAAGAAAACATTCCTGTGTGAACGTTATCAAAGATGACACTTTGGTTCGAGTTTTTAAAGTTATCGAAAAGTTTTCTGTTTTGAAAAGTCTTCTGTGGTTACCTTTTCATTGCAAAGGTAGTAAAAAGTACGATTTACACTTTATTGATGATGGTGGACTAAGTTAACATGAAGATACCTCCGATTTAGTGAGTGATAGATTGATGCTGGAGGGAAACGTTGCTGAGCTTGTAAATCCGCCCGAAGTGCACTTTTTTAATGATTTTTATGAGCTTGTGAGCTAAACATCAGACAACAGTTAGAAGCGAAAATACCAAAATTCTTTATTCCTTTCTGACACTGGTATTGCTGAAGAAATATTTTTACCCGAAATAGTATTGCTTTCATGTTGTGGTGTAAAAACGGTTGGGTTTTTTTTTATTTCCTCGAGAATATGTCAAATGATAAATGGAAGTAGGAGTTAATTGTTTCTTGGTTGTTTTTTTTTCAAAGGAGTAAAATGTAATTCGATTGTACAAGTTGAATATATGGTATTTGGAATTGCAGCGTTCGAATACCGTAAAAGATTTAAAGGAACAATAAAAATGCAATTATAGTTCCAGCATAAACCAACACATTGCCTCGCACCATCTCACCTTCGTAGAGTTCGATCGGCACATTGGCTCCATTTGTTGGAAACTGCAGTGAATATTCAGCAAAATATGGATTTAAAAATGTATGAACAATACATTTCATCGTTGAGAGAGCAAATGAATTGTTATTCAGTCTGAGGTAAATTGGCAAAGAAAAAGATCAGACACGACAAGTTAGCATGAATGTCGACAATTTTTATCACCGACCATGGCGATCTCCAACTAACAGGCCTAACAGACATGCGACTGAAGGCGTGAGCTGGAGGCGGGTAACTTTAAATGGATATTAACGGATTTTGAGAGAAAAAAATAATCAGATCTTACTCTTTCATCAAAATTAGGTGAAGTCTCTGCGAAGTTCATCAATGTAAAGATCATAGTAAGGTTTTGGGACACAAAATCATACATGTTTTTCAAAATCAGCCTCTTCTTGAAAAATAAAAACATGATGATATATACAGTATTTACATAAAAAAGACAACACAGATAAATAGTAAATAAATTATTTTGTTTTGGTTTACTCTAATGCCAACTTTAGCAATTTCTGTTTTGGTTCTACTGATGATCTTGGTGTAAAAAGTCTACTAGTGTTGTTAAAAAGTATGTTTGAGAAAGTGTTACCATGCTTTCTTTCTACATTTAGTCCATACATATCAGGCAATAACATTAAAATGTTCATAAATGATTTTCTACAAGTTTTGTTTTGAACTTCGTGAAATACAAGATACCCAGATAAACATAACTGACAATATTTTACACCAGCATGAAATGCATGAAAAGAAAAATCCTTCATTATTTTTAATAAAAAACATGGAACTCCAGTCTTTTCTTGAAAGTACTTTGATTGAATAACCAAGTAATCCAAATCTTTACCAGTAAACGAAATATGGTCACCAAAATATTCCTTCCTGTCTGATGCCTTGGAGCATAATTCTTCGAATGAGGAGATTACATCACAAGAGAGAAACGAATCAATTTCGTCGGGCTTTTGATCACGTACCTTTGAACATACTTTGCTTGAGAAAGACTTCCTCTTTGAAGGAGCAGGTTTAGGAATCAACGAAGGTTTCACACATGTAAACACAGGAGGATCATGAGATCTTTTTTTCCCAAAAACTGTTATACTGGGAAAGTTCTCAGGAAAGTGTCTCTCACAGACAACTGTGTTACGATTATCAGGTAGATTTGATCGGGGAATAGCTTTGATCCATCTATCACGATTATCCTCTCTGGGTAAACGATAAACTTTGACTTTGTTTTCGTTATCATAATTTCCATTGCAATTAGTTACATAGCATTTATATGACATCGTAAACAAAAAATAAAGTAAACAAGAATTCATCCAAGATTTCAATAAATACTTTTATTTCAGTTTCCAGCCAGAACCACAACCAAATATCAAACTATCACAACGTGTATGTGAGCACGACCAACATTTTCTACCATAACTTCGCAACTCACTGAGCAAATTTCCAGCCTCCAGGCGCATGTCTGTTAGGCCTGT
>RDPX01000011.1:4663424-4690650 GCA_003991215.1 Morbakka virulenta | reverse complement strand
CTCTCTGGGTAAACGATAAACTTTGACTTTGTTTTCGTTATCATAATTTCCATTGCAATTAGTTACATAGCATTTATATGACATCGTAAACAAAAAATAAAGTAAACAAGAATTCATCCAAGATTTCAATAAATACTTTTATTTCAGTTTCCAGCCAGAACCACAACCAAATATCAAACTATCACAACGTGTATGTGAGCACGACCAACATTTTCTACCATAACTTCGCAACTCACTGAGCAAATTTCCCGCCTCCAGGCGCATGTCTGTTAGGCCTGTCAGTTAAAGATCGTCGTGTCACCGACCCTTTTTGTTTCGGTGTATAACTTGTATTGTTTATTAACGACACGAATATCGTTTTGACATGCAATTGGGATATTTGTTTTTATTTGTGGAGCATCTCGCCAAATGGAAAGATGTTTTTGGGGGGTTTTTTGTGTTTGGACCTGCGAAAATATTGTACTTTACAACCATTTTTTTGCCACACCATTTTGATAAGGAAGGGAGAAGTAGAAATAAGTGTATGTTTGTACTTAAAGAAAGCCTAGAATTTTCTCCGATTGAATGCGCAAGTAATTTTGAGAGATTTCTAAAGGGATGTTAAGTTTATTGAATCTTAGCCGTTTTAGCTTTTACCTCGATAACAAAGTGTGTCGGGCTCATACTAATTTGGTTACGGGGAGTGTGCAATTCTTTAAGTGGTTTTCAAACTTTTCGTGCTAAATTCACCGATAAATTGCACTGGGAAACAAGGTTTTTGTGCAGAGGACCTGACAACTTTTCCTTGGTAGATTACCACATCCTAAGTTCGAAAATCGTATCTGTTTTTTCCTTTCGGGTCTCAGTTCTTGAGATATGGTACTTGTATGATACATATTTTACAAAAATTTGCAAACTTTTTTATTCAGACAAATAAAAATATGTTGTGGCGGTTTATTTGGAGAAATTATACTGACGGGTCTTACTTGTAAATAACCAAGAAACAATTCTTTGGCTTTTGCTGCATTAAAAGAAACTCAATGTGGACGCTAAATACATGCACATACTGTCAAAGTAGATACAAAAAATCAAATGAATGATAATTTTCGGTAGGAAGCTTCTTTTTCGGCTTTTTCTTTTGTGTTTAACTCTTGGACAACCTCGCTTGGTCAATAGACCAACAGTAGTCAGCGATCTTGTGTATGTCCCACCTCCTTTGATATCTTTCCTCCATTTTCTTCAGGTCCTGATGAAACCCCTCGCCATGCACGTCACATCTCTGAGGTTTTCTGGGAATGTGACTGTGCTGGACATGTAGATTGATGCTCATGTTGCAACCAACATTTTGGAAATTTTTTTAGCAAGTCGACAATCGAGCTCCTGTTATTGGAAGATTTATAATTTCCCTAGAACTGCTTGGTAACTGCTTCAAAGGAAAGCCATGCTGCCTTTTAATCAACGCTCATACTTCAAACTCGTCATTCATCAATTTTTGATTCTGGGGTCTGTTTAATACCCCCCTGTTTTCACTTTTCCGCACCACAGGCCGTGGAAAGTCTGCCTGATGTGCTTGAAGCATCTTTGGTCTTTGATCAAGGCTTTAACGAGCTACTTCATTAAGCCCATCTGCATGTAAAGTGGAGGAGGTACAATTTTGGAGCGGTCAACCAGGGATTGCTCTATGAGATTTGGCCCTCCAGCTGCTGTGGTCTAGGGGACCAGTCTTTATTTATCCAATGATGATCACGGGCCCGACTGCCTCATAAGCACAGATAACAAGGATGCTTTGTGAATCCCCTCTGGTGACCTAAGGAAATTTATCATCGTTAAATCTACATATCCAATTGTGTTCATGGTATCGAAGTAGGCGAATCAACATCTTGAGAGGAATACTCTCGTAATCCTCTGTTAAAATTACTGAGTGACCTATAGGTTGTGCACCAAACTTGTTTCCATTATGAAGAAGAACATAGTTGAAGCTTTTCGAGCTGTCTAGGAAAAGTTGCCACTCCTTTGGATGTGCAACAAGTTATTCCTAAAGCTAAAAGAAGTCCACCAATGGCATTGCAAAATAAAAGATCGCTATCACAACTGAAGAATTCAAGAAACTCACTTTCTCTTCGACTGCAGAAGGAAATTCTTAAATCGGCGTGAGTTTACTTTTTTTCACTGAGTCTCTAAGCTCAGCACTTGTTTCAGATAGACTCGGGCTCGCAGCTAATCGTTTGATTAAAATTGATTGAACGTACAAGGAAAGGTGCTTGCTATCTCCCCGACGTCTGAATCATATGAATTGCCTGTAAGATTGGAACTGCTTGCATCTACAGAAATAAGTTCTTCAAATTCTAGTTGAGGCAGCTCCATCAAGTGTGGAACAGGGAATCGAGTAGATTTCAGACCGAAATATGCAATCTTCCTTCACATTTTACTAGTAAATCCTGCTGTTTTCACCAAACAAAAATAGCAGTTGGTAGTGTGATCTTTGGACTCTCTCAATACCATAGGTATTCCAAAGGAAAGGTATCTCTTCTTACCACATGTCCAGTCATTCACCGTTGTGTAGCACGTGGTGCAATCAATGTGAGGTGCCCGGGGTTTCTCCTGGTCACCCAACTTCAGCTTGAAATATGCCTGGTAAGCTTATATATAAAACTATCTTTACTTCTTCTCCGCCGCTTAATGGGAAATGTCCCACATATGAAACACTAAACCAGGCTGGTTGTGACATTATCTCCGTTACACATCCATTAGATCTGAAAGAAAGCAAAGGCAAACGTAAAAATGACCTGTCCATTTATCTCTACATCCAAAATACCGATCATGTAGGGAGGCATCTAGCAAATAGTGGACGATACGTTCCAAATAACGAAAAAAATGTAGTATATGTATTTTGACTCTGCAAGGCTCACGTAGTTCGAGAAAGATGACAGTGATTGAATTGCTGGGAAACGACGAATGAAGACAGTGGATGATTCGGTGAGCTGTTCAAACAAAATGAACTGGTTTCCAGCTTTCTCGTTTTATCCTACCAACATTTGATGAGTAAACAAATGTTTTTTTGCTCTTGTGCCGCGGTATAATAATGTTGGATATATTCTTTGTGTCGGCTAAGTTAGTTGGGGGATTTCACTAAATTTCAGCTTTTGTAAATATTTACTTTGAGAGGGCTCGAAATGACCTGACCGGATTAGTTTTTTTATCTTGCCGGTGAAGAAACTGGCATATGTTTTTGTGAAATTGTTTCTTATAAAAACAACCTTATTTGGGTTTTTTAAAGAACGTCTTTGGAATCACAAATAAGCAAACAATCCAAACTTTTGAACACAATGTTCACATAGCTCCTGTCGGAAGAACCGGGTTGAACGAAAATTGACTCTGCTATTGCCAGTACAAAGGCCTTACTGTATTCACTTTTCGGCACTCCTATTTCTTTTTTTGGCCACCATAAGATGAGTCCAAGTATTTTAAAAGGTGGCAGGATTGTTCTTGACTAAAACGATCATAAAAAGTATGAAACTTAAGTTGTATTTACTGTAAAGTATAATGCCATACTTACGGGAATTTTTCAAAATTGGAGCCTAAACCCGATAGAGGATTTTTGAAAGCATATTTGAAATCAGCGCCATCGAATTAACAGCAATCACACAAAAAAGTTCTTGCACAAAAGAAAGTTGATTTTTGTTTTTCAGTATTGTTTACGAAAGCCGACGTCCTGCTTATGGCGCAAGAATTTCTTCTAGTTTGACCAGAAAAGCCATGCAGCAGCCTTCGAATCGGCCTTCAAACAATTCACGAGTTTTTGTTGAGACGAGGTATAATAAGCCCTAACTAATAGTCAATCTTAGGCAGTTTAAATCCAAGAAACGACGGATATGGCGCTGTACAACAGCCTGAGACGACTAAGAAAAAGATTTTGATTTTCAGATCCGGTCGATTCAAAATTGCTTGGAAGGCACAATTCAATGAAATATGAACAAGTTATAACTGTCATTAACCCAGCTATTAAACTCACATGACGTGCTGTTATTTCAGTGTTTTATTTTCTCGAATCTTAAAAAATAATGTAATAAATGCTCAGGTCCATGATACGAAACAATTCAGTATTTAAAAAAAATAATCCTAAATTTTCATCTTAATGGAACCGTGGCATTTCTCGGATTGACAGCCGGCAAACTTTATGAACTGGACAGAAAATTTAAAAGTTTGAAGAAGTCCTGTACCTTACTCATTTCATGGACCTTTGCATTGTTGTTTTTTTGCTGGTAATATTTCCCAAATGAATTGTCTTGGCGTCAAGGTATGTGTATAAACCGTCGAATTTATTGGTTCCAAGGCCCTTGCAGCTTTTAAGTCCTTCATTTTTTAACAAATGTTGACGATGAAAGTTTTAGCAACCCAACCTGTGGTCAGCCACTTGAATTGCATATTACTGCAGGTCAGCCAATTGAACATGCATATTACTGCAGAAGATATTACATCTCCAGTTTTAACATCCCCTAAAGAACGTATGCGGCTCTACTTGTAGGGAACTGGTAGGTCACTAGCAGCCTGTCTCTACCAGAGAATTACCATTTCTCATAACACACTCCAGGATGCTTCCATTTTTTCTAGTCCTACGTTTTCCAGTCATCCAGATCAGTTTTGTACACCCATTGATCCTGTAGTTCTGAAAAGAAACAAAACAGGTTTACTACTGTATTGCAACATTTATCAAATTCTGAAATACAAGACATTTTCCCTGTTCTTTAAGATAGCCATCTTTTAAGAAGGGCACAAAAGGGACAAGAAGCAGGCTACATTGGTCTTGTATTTGAATTTCAAAGGTTCTTGTAAGGTTCAGCAGTTGACTATCCTGATGTGCGATAAGCCATGTTTGCATTGGTTACCTAAATTGCATTTTAAAATAAAACTCAAATCCAGATAATCTGGAGTTCATTGGCTTACCTTGCTTTTTATCTTTTGATTAAATCGTACCTGCAAGTTTAAATTTAGCAATAAAAGAAGGCAAAGGCAACTGGTTGCTGATGAGTAACGAAGGTGAAAATTATACTTATATTTATGATAAAACAAGATGAATTTATGGATTAAGAACTTTAATATTAATTGTCAACAGTAAAACTATTTAATTGATGATAACTTCGATACCCTTCAGGGCAGAAATAATTACTTTGTGGGGGACAACAAAGTAAGCACCATGTTAGGTATCTGCTGATACAGATTTTATGCGTTGTGTCAAGTCCGCTCGATTTGGCTCGTATTTCTTTAGTGAAACGTTTACATATCTTTTCTGGCTGGTCAACTAGTTTAAGAAAGGCTTTGAAACATTAGGAGAGACGATATTCTGGAAATTGTTATGGATCTTTAGGCAGGGTAAGCGGTTTGTGCTTTTCAGCAATGTTTCGGTCGAACTACACAGAAAGTTGCCTCCTATTTTCTTCCAATTCGCCAATTTTTTCTCTATTTCCAATATCCGTGCTTTCAGCTCATTTTGTCGTTTGAAACGGGAATTTTGTCCGGCTTCTTGTTTCTGAAGAACTTGTGGGTTTTTACTGTAATTGCCAAGGCACAGGAGGACTAATTTAACTAGCTCTTATCATTGATTTTCTTATAGTTCACCAGATGGCTTGGTGATCTTTTCGTTTGCTCTCACTCTTGCAGTTTCTCCTTGTTTACTGACATTGTTTACTCCCCATTATGACAAATTCTCACCCTTGGCCAAGAAAACAGATCCTAGCCTTTGACACAAATCAATAATAAACAACTCAAATCGAAGTCTCGCTGAGGAACGAAGTACAGACAAGGAGATAGGGCTTTTCCAATTGAAACCAGCTGAGATGGGAACACGGAGTAGTTGTGACAATTTCTTGTCCAGCATTTAATGAATACACTAATTTTAAAAAATAAATACAAGTAAACTATTCTATCCTTAGCTTAACCTAAATCATGTGCTAGTTAATCATTGTCAGGTTTTTTTTGGTTTTCACCAAACCAATCTGTTGTCCATCTTAACACCACGGGAGGCAAATTTTTAGACTTTTGAGCTTGACCTAACACGTAAAGTTTTCTCCTCCTGGATCCACAGGAGGTTACCTTCTCTCTTTCTGGCACTACAGGAAATCATGTTTTCTCTTCCTAGCTCCACGGGAGGTTACGTTTTCTCTTCCCAGCTCCACAGGAGGTTCTGTTTCTCTTCCCAGCTCAACGGGCGGTAAAGTTTCCACTTCTCAGGTCAACTTGAGGTTAAGTTTCCATTGTACTGACATGCAGAGAAAATAGGGTAACTCCTTCACAGTTGCCTTAATTTAGTGCTTTATTGGATGTACAATTTAATCTTGTTTCAACGTACTCGGTTATAACATTTCTTCGGAAAAAACGTACCCAAGTGTCCGGTCCCCGGCAAAATCCTTATAAAAATGCCCGGTTGTAATGTACTCGATTATTACGTTCTCTCTTTTTGGTCCCTGTCAATCAAGTCCCTTGGGTATAACGTGTTTTGCAGGTTTGTTTGTTTTTTCACTTTGCGGTTTCGTCATACAAATCACTGACACCTTGACCATGATACATTTTTCGGTAATAGCAGTTATAATTAAACAAGGGCGTTGTTAATAGTTGTGGGAGCCCCCTCGCGTGGTAAGCAATCACACATTTGCATTTGTTCTTATGTATACCATCTTAAAAANGTCCCCGGCAAAATCCTTATAAAAAGGCCCGGTTGTAATGTACTCGATTATTACGTTCTCTCTTTTTGGTCCCTGTCAATCAAGTCCCTTGGGTATAACGTGTTTTGCAGGTTTGTTTGTTTTTTCACTTTGCGGTTTCGTCATACAAATCACTGACACCTTGACCATGATACATTTTTCGGTAATAGCAGTTATAATTAAACAAGGGCGTTGTTAATAGTTGTGGGAGCCCCCTCGCGTGGTAAGCAATCACACATTTGCATTTGTTCTTATGTATACCATCTTAAAAAAAGAGAAATTTAATAAAGTTTATCCAGTCGAATAAGAAAACTCAGGTTGATATTGCCAGGGAATTTGGACGCAGTTGGTCTACGTTAAATACAATTTGGAAAGACAAAGCAAAATATGTCTCAAAAACTCTCTTATTTGGTAATAACAACAAGAAGCTACGGAAGACGAAATTCGATGAGATCGAGGACGCACTGCTCTTGTGGCTGAAGCGAGCAAGAACACGAAGTTAGTGGACCTCTGTTAAAAGAGAAATTTAATCAACTAGCCCTTGATCTTGATCACCAGGGTTTCTCCTGGAGCGATGGCTGGCCTGACCGGTTCAAGAAAAGAAGAGAATGAACTTTCGTGTGGCCAATGATGACGTAAATACAGCATCATGTGAAGCCGAACACCATTACAAAGTGAAGGAATAATTGACTTGGTAGAATGCAGAACACTTTTGTAAATGTTTAAGAAATCTCGACTTGAAAACGTTGGAAAGAAATTGTTTCACTAACTCGCTCAGCGTAGCAAGATTATGAATTAAAGGTTGTCTTTACAAAGATTTCTAGCCAGTCTAAAAAATGGAGATTCATCAATTCCATCGTGTTGAATGTGAACGAAGAAATCATTGCTATGACAAAAGGCAAAAGAATAATCAGCATTGAACCATTTTGAAGGAAACTTGAGATTTATTAGTACCATTACACTGAAACTGAACACCTCAGCTTTGGCAAGGTACTTAAGACTGAGTGCAAATGTTTAAATGCCAAGCTAAAACTATTCTGTGAATTCAGTTGCAGCATTAGGAGCTTCTTTACTACATATTGAATTGTAAGGAATACGCCCAAGAAATTGTTGAAATCCATCCCAGCCAAAATGACCAAATGTAAAAGCTTTACTATGAAATTGACAAGTCAACAATATTTGAAACCGTTTTCGTAACTCTTATAGTGACAACAATGTGATAAGAAGGAGGTGAAAACGAAACTTTACAATGTTCAGGAACAGAGGTCAAGACGAGAACTAAAAGATTAGTTCTCCAGTCGGAATCAGGATATCTTGTGGGAAAATAAACAAACTGTACTAGATCAAGAGTAAAGGGGGGAATGTAGGTACATTTTCCAGGCCTCTCTGTCTTATTAGAACGAGTCAACAAAGTCAGTGTTGAGCAATGACGTCAACAAAGACAAAGAAATTAGCAGTGTGGAGTTTGTCCAGAGTCTTCTGATTTGGGTCTGATACTGTCTCATTTACTAAACAAGAATCAGAGCCGGAAGATCAATGAAAAACAAACCAGATAACAAGTATTTTGAAGAGGAAATACCTGATGGTCATGAAAGGCTTTTCTTTAAATTCAAGTTCTTACATGCTTACACCTGGAAGAACCTGTCTACCACTAATTCCAAGAGCATGAAGGCGAGTTGTAGAGTCTAGTCTAAACGAAGGTAAATAGCCGTTAACATGAAAATTATTATTACTAACAGCACGACGAAGTCATTAAAGGGCATAATTTACTTGCGTAAGCAAGTAAACTTGACTTTTAAAGACTCGTCGCGGGTATGGGGGCTGATGTGACCTAGGTGGGGAACGCTATTTTGAAGCTTGCTTCGAATTACTCCAACGTCTATTCAACACGAATTTCATCCACAGGTCAGGAGACATGTTTTCGTTGATTTGACAGGATGTGCATTCGTGTAGATAGAGGCATTCTGCTCTTAAGGCAAACGTTGACTAGAGGAGATGGAATAAATGCGAGTCTTCCATTGCACATTTACGCAGGTTCAGAATGTTTCTGTCTCTTCGGATGTATAGATGCTCGAAGTTAAAAAAGACTGGGAGGAGGGTCGTAGGAGTGGATTTAATTGAAGTGCTTACTAGTCGCATATACTCGTTGAGGTGTAGGTCAAGGTTCAAGGTTCTCTAGACGACCTGAAACTGCTTACCACTGTATATGAGGGCGATGTTATCCGAATAGATATACTTGTTGCTGATCATGTCAGAAATGCCATAGGTGTACAGATTGAAAAGTGCAGGCGCGATGACGGAGCCTTGTGTAACACCATTAATAAGTGTTTTGCTGCAAGACTTTTCCTTCCCGATATGTACATGAAAGAGACATTGGGATATCATGCCCATGATCACAAGTACCATCTCTTTACCGGAGATGGTTCTTAGTGGTTTCAGAGTAAGCCCACGGTGCCAGACTCTGTCGTAAGCAGCGGATAGATCGACTAGGACGATAATAGATTTCATTCGTTTGTCAAAAGAAGTCTCAATGTCTCCCGTCAATAGTGCAACATGATCAAGGGCACAGGGTCCTTTTCTAAAACCGGCTTGTTCTTCGGGGAGAACTGGTTCGACATTTGGTTAAATGTGGTTAAGAATTAGGCGCTCGTAAAGTTCATAGACTATGCACATAAGGCTGATCGGTCTGTAGCTCTTGGGGCTTTTTGTGGCTTGTTTGGCTTGAGAANACATTGGGATATCATGCCCATGATCACAAGTACCATCTCTTTACCGGAGATGGTTCTTAGTGGTTTCAGAGTAAGCCCACGGTGCCAGACTCTGTCGTAAGCAGCGGATAGATCGACTAGGATGATAATAGATTTCATTCGTTTGTCAAAAGAAGTCTCAATGTCTCCCGTCAATAGTGCAACATGATCAAGGGCACAGGGTCCTTTTCTAAAACCGGCTTGTTCTTCGGGGAGAACAGGTTCGACATTTGGTTAAATGTGGTTAAGAATTAGGCGCTCGTAAAGTTCATAGACTATGCACATAAGGCTGATCGGTCTGTAGCTCTGCAGCTACGACTTTGGCAAGTTTCCAAAGTTTGGGAATCTTTTTCGAGTGAATGTGGTGGTTGAAGAGTGACTGGAGCCACGGTATGTAGTTCTTGTGGATTTGTAGGAAGAATTCAGAGTGTAAATTGTCAGTGCCGGTTGCCTTACCAGCTTTCAGAGTCTTAATAGCAGTTTCGATTTCATCGATGGAAAAGTCACTACACCAGTTCTGGTCAGTTGAATGAACATTCCATACCATTACATCCTCTCATAAAACATCTTCTCAAAAATGTGTAAGGTACTATTTTTATTAAATAAAAGATTGATATATATTTTGTATATCTCATACAGACAAGATTAGGTTTGTCTAACCTTGCTTTCGTATATAAACACAAAGCGTGGGATTCTAAGAAAAAGGAGACGTCCGGCACCTATGTTGTGTCATAATTTCCATTCATGTTTTGCTTACAATATTTGGAGTAAAACTTTACTCTAAAGTTTGTCAGTCTTGTTATAGCCTCTTTTATGCTTTTATGACTTAATTCGTAGGGCGGTTATATTTCTATAAAAAAGATAGAATATTTATTATTCCCATGTATTATACAAGCTAAAAAATAATAGATGTATTTCACCTCAAAACGATTGTAATTATATCAAAAGAGCGCAATAATACCAGCATATTTATCCAATTAAGAAAATAAGTCTTAAAATAGCTGATAGTTATTTCATCAGCTATTTTTTGAAAATAATTTATAGAAAGTAATTTGAATTTGTTTTTTTATAAAATAATTTATTATTTTATTTTTTAATAATAATATTTATTTTATATCCAATTAAATTTAACATTTTATTCAAATATTATTCGTTTTTTATAACTATTTCTAACTTTCCTTATAGGGACTTTTTCATAAGGTAATTCGAATAATTTATATAAATGTCTTAGAATAAATTCATTATTGGTCGTTCATTTTCTATTTTCTGACATTTGTGGTAATATCTTATTGATTTCATCAAATTCTAACAGATTTGATTATTTGATTCATTTGATTATTGTTTATATTAGTGTTATAATTTATACTGATTTTTAATATTAAATAAATAATATGATATTTTTTTCTGATAAACTGATTTTTTAATAACCTATTATCCATTTTCATAATAACGTATGAATTAAATTTAGGTGGATATTGAAGGCCAAAAATATTAAAAGTATTCACATCAAAACCAACATTTTTCAATTTACCTCCACTATCTAATTCTAGGTATTTACTATTCGTAAATCCTAGAGCCATGACATCAGAATGAAGAATAATGTTCTTGACACTTGAATTCCTCTTCTTATTAGCAATTCATTTCTCTCATTCTAATGAAATAGCATTAATCAGACCATGATAACTTTTACTTTTAGACAATTATTTATCATAAAGCTAATATGATGTTAAATATAATATCGATAAAAGTAATAATATTGATAAAAAATACAACACAAGAAATTGTAAATTTTGTAATATACCTGCAACACATACTAGTATATTAGAAACTGGAATTTTTCCTAATAATAAAGAATCATTAATATAAAGTAATTGTTATCAGCTGGATGAAATTAATTTAGATGATATTGTTAAAATTAATTATGAATATCATTTATATTATTCGAAAATAATAAATCCTGTTGACAAGAAAGATAAATATATTATTGATGAAAATAAAAGTATTGATAAAAATACAGCAATATGATTCAATATGGTGGTGGCTTTTGTAATAATAACATATAACCATAATAATATACCAGCGCCTACACCTAGAATTAAAACAGTGAAAAGTATTAAACAGATGTTTAAGGAATATAAAGATAATATCATTCTTCCACTATCTGAATTTTGAGATAAACCAATCTCATTACCACGAAATAAGATAATTCTACCACGATTAAAATTTAGAGATAAACAAGTTCGATTACCACGAACTAAAATAACTGTTTCGTGTTTTAAAAATTGTGTTAACTCTTATAAAGTTAGTATTAAAAATTATAAAGATCCCTTAAAACAACTGAGTCAAACAAGATTGGCATTAAAATATTATTGGGGAAAAAATTCCAGAATCAAATAAAGGAATTAGATTTTTTGAACCTTTGAAAGTTGCTTGTTATAAACCTGTTGAAACAGTAGACGTTTCTGATGGTTATGATGACATAGAAGATAGTAGAATTTATAAGACAGGTTATTTAAGAAATCGAGCTTTAACTATAATAAATTAAACTCAAATACAAAAATCATTAGAATCAATACAAGAAGAAATTTCAAATAAAGTTCAATGTTGGATTTCACAAGCTTCAAGTTGAAGAATTAAGGAAAGAAATACTCATTTTTTTAATATAATGAAATATCGGCCTTTACAGGGTAGTTCTTATTTTAAACTATAGATAGAATTGTATAGTAAAAGTCTAGAATAATTATGAAGAACAAAGATAATGAATGCTTTAGATGGTGTCACATCAGATATCTAAACCTACAAAAAAGAAATCTCATAAAATAGTTGAGAAAGAACTTGTACAAAATGTAGATTGTAGTGGAATAGAATTTCCAATTACAATTAAACAGTATTATAAAATTGTAAAACAGAATAAAATTAATGTTAATATAGTTAGTTATGAAATTAAGCNTTAAGGAATATAAAGATAATATCATTCTTCCACTATCTGAATTTTGAGATAAACCAATCTCATTACCACGAAATAAGATAATTCTACCACGATTAAAATTTAGAGATAAACAAGTTCGATTACCACGAACTAAAATAACTGTTTCGTGTTTTAAAAATTGTGTTAACTCTTATAAAGTTAGTATTAAAAATTATAAAGATCCCTTATAACAACTGAGTCAAACAAGATTGGCATTAAAATATTATTGGGGAAAAAATTCCAGAATCAAATAAAGGAATTAGATTTTTTGAACCTTTGAAAGTTGCTTGTTATAAACCTGTTGAAACAGTAGACGTTTCTGATGGTTATGATGACATAGAAGATAGTAGAATTTATAAGACAGGTTATTTAAGAAATCGAGCTTTAACTATAATAAATTAAACTTAAATACAAAAATCATTAGAATCAATACAAGAAGAAATTTCAAATAAAGTTCAATGTTGGATTTCACAAGCTTCAAGTTGAAGAACTAAGGAAAGAAATAGTCAATTTTTTAATATAATGAAATATCGGCCTTTACAGGGTAGTTCTTGTTTTAAACTACAGATAGAATTGTATAGTAAAAGTCTAGAATAATTATGAAGAACAAAGATAATGAATGCTTTAGATGGTGTCACATCAGATATCTAAACCTACAAAAAAGAAATCTCATAAAATAGTTGAGAAAGAACTTGTACAAAATGTAGATTGTAGTGGAATAGAATTTCCAATTACAATTAAACAGTATTATAAAATTGTAAAACAGAATAAAATTAATGTTAATATAGTTAGTTATGAAATTAAGCAAGTATATCCAATTTATATTTCAAAAGACAAATTTGAAAATCAGATAACTTCTTATCAATAACAGAAGATGAAAGAAGACAAAGCTATATTTTAATACAAAATTAATGTACAATCAAACTACTATGTATTGTTTGAAATGCTTCAGTTCTGATAGAGTGCTAGCAGATCATACAGACTGTTATGAACTGTTATGAAATTAAAGGTGCTCAGGCTATTAAAATGCCTGATAGGGATAACAATATTTTGAAACGTAATGATTTTCGTAAACAATTACAAGTACCATGTGCTATATATGGCGATTTTGAAACATTAACAGAAAAAATACAAGGATATACACAGAGTAATAATGAATTATATACTGGAAAATATCAAAAGCATACATATTCTGAATATGGTAATAAAGTAATATGCTGCTATGATGATTAATACACAAAAGAAACTCAAATATAGAGGTGATAAAGCTGTTTATAAATTTTAGAAAAAATACTAGAAGAGGTTAAATATTGCAAGAATGTTATTAAGAAAACCTTTAATAACCTTTTAAAGTGACTGATATGGATGATGAGCAATTTCAAGAAGCAGATCATTGTCATATTTGTGAAAAAGCGTGTAATAAGAAGGATATCTCTGTTAGAGATCTTTGTCATATAACTAGAAAATAAAGAGGATCTGCACATCAAGACTGTAATTTGAAATTGAGAATTGTTCCTGGTAGATTTAAAATACCTGTTATAATTCATAATTTGAGAGGAGATGATAGTCACTTTACTATGCAGAATATTTGACAAATAGCTAAAAAATACTCTTTTAAAAATAAGAAAGGAAATGAGTGTCAAATAAGTATTAATGTTATTCCGATTAACATGGGAAAATTTATGACTTTTATGTTGGGAAATAGTTCATTTTTCTTGATAGTTTTCAGTTTATGTCAACTAGCTTAGATCGACATGTTAAATCTGCCAAAAGAAGCCTTGAAGTATACTTCAAAAGAATTCCAAAATGAACAACAGCTATAATTAAAGAAATATAAAGGCATATATCCTTATGATTACAGGGAGTCATGAAATAAGTTTGATAAAATTGAATTACCAAAGAAAAAGAATGTTACAGTGTGTTAAATGATGAAGACATTAGTGATGAAGATCATCAACATGCTCAAGATGTGTGAAATACTTTTAATTTACAAGATATGGATGAACACAGTGATCTACATTTGCAAACAGATATCTTTTTGCTTGCTGATGTGTTTGAGAACTTTAGAAATGTATGTATGCAGTTTTATAAGCTTGATCCATGCCATTTTTTCACTAGTCCTGGTCTATCATTGGACATTATGTTTAAAATGACTGGTATCAAATTAGAATTAGTTACTGGTATTAATATATATCAATTTGTT
Source organism: Morbakka virulenta (assembly GCA_003991215.1). Classification (NCBI taxonomy): domain Eukaryota; kingdom Metazoa; phylum Cnidaria; class Cubozoa; order Carybdeida; family Carukiidae; genus Morbakka; species Morbakka virulenta. The sequence goes on along the minus strand of RDPX01000011.1, from coordinate 4,676,055 downwards.
AAAAAAGGAATGACAAGTGGAATTAGTTATAAAGCCAATCGATATGGTAAAGCAAATAACCAATATATGAAAGAATATGACGAGAAGGCACCCTCAAAATATGTCATGTATTTGGATGCTAATAATCTATATGGTTGGGTTATGAGTCAGTATTTACCAACTGGAAGATTTAAATGGTTATCTGAAAAGAAAACCGGTAGGATAGATCTAGCTAAATACGATACAGATAGTAAGAAAGAATTAATTCTAGAAGTTGATTTGGCATATCCAAAAGAGTTGCATGATCTTCCTAATAATTATCGACCTGAAAAGATTACAGTGACAGAAGATATGTTATCTCCACATTGTAAAAGAATAGTTGACAAACATAATATGTCAACAAATCTTGTTCATAAATCGATTCCAACTTTAAAAAATAAAGCGAAATATGTTTTACATAATAGAAATCTTTAATTATATTTAGACCTTTTTTTTGAAAATCACAAAAGTTTATAGAGTACTAGAAGTTAATCAGTCTCCTTGGCTAAAGCAATGTATTGGTTTTAATATTCAGAAAAAAATTCATGCTAAAAATAGTTTTGAAAATGATTTTTTAAAGCTTATGTATAACAGTGCTTTTGGAAAGGCTTTTCAAAATTGCAGAAAGGGAGTTGATGTGAGACTTGTCACTGATAAAAAAAAATTAATAAGTCTTGCTAGTAAACCCACTTATGTAAGAAATAAAATTTTCAACGAGAATCTAGTAGTTATAAATAAAAGCAAAGTGATACTAACCTTAAATAGGCCGGCATATATAGGTATGTGTATCTTAGATCTTAGCAAAATATTAATGTATGGCTTTCAGTATAACTGTATCAAAGAAAAATATGATGACAAATCTAAACTCGTATTTACGCCTATGGATGGTTTAAAACTTCTGATCGAAACTAATGATCTTTTACAATATCTTTTTGATAACAAAAAGAAATTTGATAATATTAATAATAACAAAGTAATTTGTAAATTTAAAGATAAACCTGCTGGTGTTCCAATAACTGTATTTTTGGGGTTGAGAAGTAAAATGTACAGTTATATTAAAAATAATAATGGTGGGAAGACTGCTAAAGGTGTTAAAAAGAACATTATTCAAAAGAATATCAAACATGAAAATCATAAGAAAGTGTTATTTTTTAAGAAACAGATGTATTACAAATTGAAAACCGTTGGAAGTGATTTTCATCAACTTGGGAGCTATTCTATAAAAAGAATATCATTGAGTTGCTTTGATGATAAGAGATATATACATAATAATGGGATAACAAGTTATGGTTATGGACATTGTAACAAATTAAAATTTAAGATGAAAATTATAAGATGATTAACATAAGATGACATAACACTTGACAACCATCTTATGGGTTTAAGAAATAAAACCATAAAATAGGCTTTTGTTAATCTCTTTTATCAAAGCAAACGTTATCATCTGAGGTGAAGCAGATTAATTATTTTCCAAGCTATACTATTATAAGGAAAACCAAAAACTAGTTACCATAGAATTAATTATTCATTGACACTTATTATTTTTTTAAAAATGTAAAAGACAATCACATACGCCTTCACAGTTTTGAACTTTATACCATGTGATTTGACTCACACATGTGATTGGTACCATTGCATTCAGCTTTGTTTTAGAATTTAAATCAACTAGACGTAACTAACAAATTAGCACAAAAATATAGGGATATCATCAAAATTAACTAACATATTATTAAATTATGAAAATTCATATTATTTCTACAATTGTGTAGAAGCGAGCACCATTGGTCTTTACATAGCCCTTTCAGTGCTATGTGTAGTCTCTTCCCGCCCAAGGGCTCGCTTGCATTATGGTTTTTTCCATCCCCTTGAATGAAGTTTCCAATGTCAAATTTACTTGCTTACGCAGGTAAATTATGCCGTACAAAGACTTCGTCGTGCCGGAGTTTTAAGATCACAAGAAGCCATAAGACGAAAACATCATAAGTCACTGTTATAATTATGCTTTATAGTGATGCCACTGTATAGGGATATGTAGTATATAACTTCAGGGATTTTGGCGTTTTTTTAAAAAATGTTGAATTTGAAAAAAAATTTTCTTTGAAAAAAAGTTTTTTCGAACGCAAAACCCTCAAATTATACACTGCTTGAAAATAAGGAAAACTTCAAATGGTGTATATGTGCATGCACAAAACCTGGCCAAAAGTACATACCAGTCGGAAGTCCACAAAGTGGCGCCTGGATGCCGGCCAGTAACGAATGGCCTTTACTTGCTTACTGTGATTTCCAATCCGGTTCGTCGTCGATTTCTGGGAGGTTTTTGGATGTTGTACTTTCACTTACCCGTGCTCTTCAGTGCCGCCTTGCTGGTATGTATAGGTTTCATCCAGGAGTAGTCCTGGGAAACTCAAGCGGTAGGATAACAACTGTTGGCTCTATCTCACAAATGAAAAACCAACCAGGAAATGTGCGTCTCTGACGCCCCTGTAGCTGCGAGCGATACTCCCCGTCCAACCTACGCACTTTAACTTTTACTTTAAAGAAATCTTTAGGTTGTCGACACGAGGAACCCTCTCCCTGCTGATTTTTATACAATGTTCTCTAAGATTAAACAAAAATCTAGCCGTGATGACTAAGAACTCTGTGCCAGATGATGTCCAAAAGGTATTCATTTAATTAATTGGTAACTCGCTGGCAAGAATTAAAATTGAGTCTCTTTTCGTGTCCTGTTCAAAAATAAACTAGATATACCGGACTTTGCTCAAGTGATTGCAGAGCATTTGCTAATCTTACTAACCAACTAGCTTTTTAAAGAAAAATCAGCCTTATTCAAAACTTAAATAAAATGCCATGCCCTTCTGTAAGCTGAAGCTTAATAGCAAGAATTTCTCTTACTAAAACAGAATAAGACCGACATTTACCAAAGAGGTATAGAGCTCACATTAAAATAATTTTTACTTTAAAGTTTCTTTTTGTTTTACATATTTAATGCCAATACGTTTTGAATAAGAAGCTATTGAATGTTCAGATTTGTTTCAAAATCAATTTTTGTAATAGAAACCGGTTATACAAAACCTTAAAGTATATGATGTGAGATACAGTTGGTTCATCTTTGAAAGGGTGGTTGGAAAAAGTTTCAGCAGCTGATCTTTATAGATGGTCTTACCCTTGAAGAAAAGAGAGTTAGTTTCATTTTAAACGTTTAAATAAACAGCAAAATACTAAGACTAAAATAAAAACATAAATCAAAGGAAGATGCAATAGCCAACTATTACGTAACTTGAACCAAGAGAAAGGCCATACACCGAAATTGGAACACTGCTACTTTTGTATCCAGTGTTAAGGACTATATCTGTTAAATTCTTTGTCAAAAAAGGCTCCGAGTGCATAATTTTGCACGAGAAGGTACTGTGTAATCTGTATAACCACGTGTGATCAAAAATGAAAATGAAAATGTTTTTACGTAATTTTTATTAGAGGAATGATAGAATAGACTCACATAAACCGCTACATGGATGGCGTCCATGCTTAATTGAAAAAACTAGACATACGTTTGTTACCACTGACGCCAAGACGACAAAAAAATTAAAGAAACTGTAAGCATTCCACTATTTTTTCACCAGTATAATAATAGTTTGTTACATAGCGGTATAACTAGAAGTCACGAATATAAAAAATAATGGTCATGTACTTAAAAATAACCAAACTTAAAAATAACCAATTTGCTACTATGTCTGTATGGTTGATGTGGTTAAAGCACAAAAAAGGAAATCTGGTCTTCTTTGTGGATAGAGCCCTCACCGTAGGAATTTTCCTTAACTTCAGGATTGATTAACAGTAATAATTGCATCGGCTTTACAGTAAAGATTTAAATAATGTTTTGAGGACGAAAGAATTTACAATGACATTAATCTTTGGCATGATTCTGGAAAATAACATACTTAATGAGAGTGAAAAAAATAAAGTTAGAATTTTGTCGTAATGAGTAAACTCAATACCACTGTAGTTGGAATAATACCTTTTAGAGAGTGAAATCTCAAACATTTTCATAAAAATTGTCATTTTTCTCCTGTTTTCCCCATATACTTCTTTGTTAGATAAACCTATACATTTGATCAACAAAAACTAAGTATTGACATAAAATGGGATGCTTCTTTCACATATAAACCAGCATTATTAGACAATTTCTTTCTATTTTGTTTAGTTAAATTCTTATATCTCTCGAGCACTGTTTAATATTTTTGGGTCTTTTTCCAAGCATTTTATCGTAAGTAAAAGGTGGCTTATTATGTTTTAAAGTAATGAAAAAGATCGAATCTACAAAATAAGCACAATTAACTAAATGTCATTAATTAAATTAAAATTAATTAAATGTCATTGAGCTATTGAAGGATTATATTTTTAAGGAAAGGAGTACATGTCCTTGTTCACCCACTGAGTCTTGATCACATCTTAACTTATTTCTTTTTTCCTTGATCTACGTTTTTTAAAACCTCTATTTTTTGGGCTAATTTTTAACGTTGTACATTTCAAATTTCATATCAAATAAAATAATCAGTATTCGTGATTAAAAATTTATATTAATGCTTAGATTCTGATGATTTTTTTAAACTACCGACTACACATGGAAGCAAATCGAGCCAGTATAATAAGCATTCTATTTCATAAAAGACAAAAGATGGTACTCGATTTTACTTATTAGATAATAAACTGGCGTGTCCTTGCTATGGATATTATGAGTAGTATTCTAACCTTATCCATTGCCAAAGGACCTGTTATGTTACCAAAGACATAAAAAAGTGGGTCGTCAAGAGAAGCAGCGACAGTAAAGGCCACTATGAATGTACAATTTGGTCACACAGCGTTAAATTATGAATTTAGAAAACTCTGCTGATGCAGTTACTGATAACGCATCAAAGCCTTTACTTAGTAATACAATATTCACTCGTACCTATCTGCAAATAAGACCCCCGGTTGCTAAAAAAATGGAATTTGTTTGCTACCTTTTCATACAACATTTAAAGTTGTAATCTTCAATGTAAATGCCATTAAAAAGTTTGAAAGAATATTCAAGTTAATCTATTGAATTGAGAAATAAAAATTAGATGACGTTGATACATGTGGGTATATGTAGTGAACATACCTGCGTTTGACAAAGTCAATAAATGCTCTTTTAAAAATTACTCATTTGCATAGCGGCAGTGTAAAAGGGTCGGACCGAAGATATCGATTAGTGGTAACAATAGATGAAAGGGAATCTTTTCGCTAAATATACCATATACCAAACAGAGTGAACTTCACTCACAGAATTTAAAAGCAGACAATAACAACATTCATTCTTGGGTTTTTTTTCACTCTCTAATGAAAAAACTCTAATATGAAAAATAAAAGACACCTTTTGAATAGCATTACACATTAAACAAAACATCTCTACAAATAATTTCTGACAATTTTTTACATATGGATTTATGTTAAACCTGAACCTATTTATACTGTAGATAACACCGAGTTTTGTAAGAAAAAGAGAAAACTTTAAACTTTTCAAAATCACGGGATAGATGAATCTTTAAAAAGTTGGGTCTTGTCAATTGAGGTGTAATTGCAAACATATAACTGGGATGGAAATATAGGAATGAATTTAGGAACATGTTTTTTAAACGTTATTTGCTAACAAACTTCACTGAACTTCTTGAGCGCTTCATTTACGTAAAAGAACATGTAATGTACCTGTAGTGTCCAGAAAAACAGAAAAGTGCTTGATCATCTACATTGATACATCTAGACTTTAATAGAGCATGATGAAGCTTAACAAGAATGCTGCAAATTTCTTTATCCAACATTTCATGACCCCATCTGGGAGAGCATATTCCCCCATTCCATGCTCACCATATCATTTCTAATAATCACTTTAACGAACTATTCTTTCTTTCCCTTTATAACACTGCTGACCATGCTGCATTTGGTTTTCTTTTTCATTTTCACTTACTTTATTCTGTTTGAGAACAATAAATATAAAGCAGCTATTCTATGAAACAGTAAAGAAAAAAATAGAAAAGAAAGAGATCAATTAGAAGGTAAGAGTTAATGTTGGACTTCAAAAAGTAAGTTGTATGATGGAGAAAGTGACTCAAGAGTCAAGAGTTCCAAGGAAAAAAGACCACAATTATAAAAAAAATTATTACAACAGGAGGCAACAACTATGTAGGAAATAAGACATTAAGACAAATGAGTCACACGAGATAAAGCAAACTGAGCCGGTAACAAAGGTCATTGGAACACGTTTCTTAATAATACCTATAGAAAAGCCCAAGACCAGCAGCATTTGGTCTGTAAGACAAAGGTTAAAGAGTAGCAGGAACATTTGGACAAATAGAGTTACAAATGTGTTTCTGAACTGGATCAAGAACATCAAGATGAGATAAGGGGGACCTTTTCAGATGTTGCATCGATACTCTAAGCAAGGATATATGATAGCTCAGAGATACAAACTAGCCTCAGGCGTAAGGTACTCTCAATTGCCGTACGAAAAAATCAGTCGACTTAAGATTAGATTAAATATACAAACCCAAAGAAAGATCAGCCTGATTCATGAACATTTCCCAAAAGGAGCAGCAACCCTATCAGAAGTAACATCAGAATTATTACCTTTGTATTGAATGATGTCAGTTGCGTTTTTTCATGTTGAAAGAAGAGAGCTACTGCGTTCCTCATTCTCAGACACTTTGAAAGGTAGTCTGTATTTTTGACTTGTTCCTTCAAAGTTTACTTGTAACCGATGCCAGGTACAAGGTAGTGTCATCAGTATAGATGCTGAAGTATAGATATTATAGTATAGAACTGAAGAAAGTTATCAGAGAGATCATTTTTCTTCTTTATCTTTCGGCTGATCCCTGTTAGGCGTCGCCACAGCTGATCATACGCCTCCATTTTCTGCGATCAGCAGCATCTTTCCTTCTCACTCCCATCCCCCTCATGTCCTCTTTTATTACATCCATATAGTGTCTCCTTGGTCTTCCTCTCTTCCTCCTCCCTGGCAGATTCATGTCGATCATTCTCCTCCCGATATAGTTCTCTTGCCTCCCTTTGCTTCTCGCTCAATCTTCTAACATGTGCTGTACCTCTGATGTATTCATTTCTGAGAGAGATCGTTGATATGGAAAAAGGAAAATAATTGGACCAATAAGAGAATTTTAAGGAACGGCAGCATTAATAAAATGATTATCATATATAATTCCATCTAGTGTATCACGCATTGTATAATGTTAGACAAAGGGCTGGTTAATGCCAGAGATCCTTCCACAAACTCCAAAATGGAAAGCGTATGAGCCAAGCCAGCGTGCAACATTGTATCAAATGCCTTATAGATATTAAAAACTGTGGCACTCGTTTGCCAGACTCATCCATTGTTATATAGATATGTTCCATGATTTTGACCACATAGTCACCAATGGAGCGAGATTCTCTTAATTTGAACTGAACATAAACAAAATAATCAAAATTTTGCAATAATTTAATTAGTGCATAGTTAATAATTTGTTCAAAGACCTCACAAGCATTGCTAATCCGTTTGAACAAAACCTGAGGTATATTAGTTCTATTAAGTTGAAACTGAATATATGAGGTTTGATTTTTTAACTACAATTAGGTTACAAGAATGTAAATCTTCACAAAAGAAGTTGAGAAGGTAATCACGTAAATAGAACTCCTACGTTAATACGCATAGAAAATTAAACGAACGTAGGCAATGCCTTTTGTCAAAAGTGTGCTTGATACTGAACTTTACAGGCTGTCACTGGGCAGCCTGTTAAGTTCAGAATTCCATACATTATTAGCTGTACACAACTCTCTTCTATCATAAGGACTGCTAGAATCCTTCAAGACTTGCTTAATCTCTAAGACCAGGACTTGGCCATAGACTATTTATTGACGCCACACCTACCTTTGGTACTACTACTACTATAGTACTATTTTTGTTACCATGATTATTTTAGCTACTTAGTCTTCTCAGTAAAGCGTAAAATTATAGTTTAGAAGCTGATCGTTAAAAATTGTATAAAAATAGTTGAAAATAGCTCACATAATTTGGTATATATTTCAAGCATATTGAGTATATGATAGTGATGACATAGTTCATGAGCTAATGTGTTCATCAATGTTATCTGTTGCATTCTAGAAAACCAGGGATTTCCTGAAGTCTGTAAAATATGTTTAGGTACACCCTAGGTTCTATATGACATTCCGATTACATTGATATTGCTTGGATCCTTAAAGACTACATATATTTCATCAGTTGATGCAAGGATCATTTGGTCAACCCTTCGTTGCACTTTTACGTCTCCACCCATTACGATCTTGTGCTTGTCCCACCACTTGACTCATCGACAAATCACCAATGTCCTTGATGTTACCTGCCAAGCAGGTTTTGGTCTTCCTCCATTCCGCTTCTCATACACATCGTCAGGTAGTAAGTCATCAGTGAGTCCTTTGTTTCTTACTGTATGACCATTAAAAGAGACTTTGTGGTTGTTTATACTATTTAGAAGACTTGGCGTTCTTCAGTTCTTTGCCAGCATGCATCCATTCATTAGTTCTTTTCTCTGTCCAAGTGAAACCTAAAAGTCGCTGGTAGCAGTCCCTATTTTAAACGGTTCTATTGTATATACGTCTTTCTTTTCATAATCTAGCATTTTGCTACATACGTGGCAATTGGAAACACAAGTGGTTCAAGGAGACGAAGTTTAGTATGGTTAGAAATGGACTTCTTCTTCCAAATCTGGATTTAGGAAATTCTTCACTATGGGTTTTCGTCGCTTGATTTTCGCTTGGTTGTTGGTCAAATTTTGTTTTATCAACAGTTATTTTCATCACCATTGTTTTGATTACTTTGAGGTATATTGTAAGCCATATTGTAACAGTTCCAATTTTAAGATTTTTTTGTCGCTTCTCTTTTACATAATCAGTTTTTGTCATTTGGAATTACCATGTCTAAAAGCAGACAGGTTTATCAATACGATTTCAAATTATTATATCAGGCCTGTCTCCTTTGATAACACATTCTGACCTTTGCTATTTTTTTAGTGATATTTTTTTAAATAAATTTTGAAAAATATATATTTCTACCTTTTTTTCTCAAAACGCAAAACTTAAAAAAAGACTAACCAGTGTACATATTTGCATATTACACCTTGTCGATTCTGATCATCAATTGCAGCTGATACCAAACAATCAAATGCTATATAGTTAATAGTTTTACACATTTGTCAAAGATGTGAACAATAAAGGAGTACAGTACTTTTTGAAGACATTAACAAAATAGATTCCGGTTGGGTGGCTTTGATCCTTGACAACTACAATGAAACGATTGCTTTCAAAGTTGTGGCCAGAAAATGTTAGACACTGATGAGATAAAGATTTATTAACATCAGGGTTGTTGGTCCTGATCGCACTGCTCCAATTACTACAGATAACATTTTAGCCTTTTGAAGCAAGATTTCTAAATATTTTATTTTTAACCTACGTCAGAACAACAGCGTGGTCACCTGGAATTTCTACACCAATGTCAATGGATTCGTTTCATGGTTTATTAACATAGGTTAGGCAGGGTCTAAAATGAACAATGAATACAACAGTCTGAACATTACATCCTTTATGATCTTTAAGGCCATCTTTCAAAATAGTTGCTAGTTTTCCCTTACAACATTTCTAAATAACCTGAAAGCCACAGTTTCAATACAGATGCCATTACTTTTTGAATACTCATCCTTTTGGCACTATTTTTACCTTCTACGACCAAGAAAATCAAGGGTACGTACGATATGTCTTATTTTCTCCACCGTCACCCCATAAAGTTATTGTCGTTATTTGTATTTCATTTTAGATAGTACCTTAACTTGGTATTATGTCACTGACAAAAGTATTTTGCTGATAACTATTCAATTACAACTTTGTCATTTCTTCTATTTTCAATGTGTAGTACCAAATTTTGTTGATGGCACCATTCTCTCATGATCATTGTCAATGGTTTTTACAAGTTCACAGGTTATTCAATTCTCTTATGCATAAAATAATAAGTATGCCATCAATAAAAAATAATTTTATATATAAATATATATAAAGATATATATATATATATATAAAGATATAGATATATATATATATATAGAGAGAGAGAGAGAGAGAGAGAGAGAGAAAGAAAGAGAGAGAGAGAGAGAGAGAGAGAGAGATGGATGGGTAAATAGATTGATCGATAGAAAGATAGATAGATAGAATGATCGATAGATCGATTGATTGATTGATTGACTATTAGAACCGTACCTGATTTCATGAGGAGGTTGATCAATATACTATGCACTAAAATCTAAACCTTACAAGCTTAACTGGGATGATGTATGTAGTTTATACCTTGTTCTTAACTGACCGAGTAAGATATCTTTTGTAATGTAAGAATGGAGATTTGTTGTACAGAAATACCCCCATATACAAATGTTTCCAATTGTTTCTTTGATTTTCTTATGTACCCTGGTATCGTTTTTCATGCATACCAGCAAGTAGCCTGCTAACAGCATTACTTTTGAATTGCTGAAGATCGTCAGGTTATCATTACAAATGTAATTTCGATAGAATATTGGATATTACTTTTAACGTAAGCGTCAGAAATAAAAAAATAATAGGCTTTAAAAGTTATACATTTTAGGTGTTGTCATTTTTAGCTATAGCTCCGAAGGACATGCTAGTCTGCTCAAATTTGAAATATCGTTACTTTTTTCCATTCGGCACTTAAAAATTTTCCAAAGTAATTTTGTTGTTGATCAATGTATGAAATGAGGAAGTTATGCATCCTTAAATTGTAATATACAATTATTTAATCATTTTCATGCTTTAATCATGTTACATTTCATCTTGGAAAAACTATAAGCAGTACACAGTTTAAAAAGCAGTATACAGTCTTTCTTTGTGTCAGGCCAGAAACATAATTTTTTTAGCGCAAAAATATATTTTCTCGTCGCAACAAATATAAATTCCCTACCAAAGCAAAATATCAGATAGCTTTTTCTAATGCTCCTATTTGTTATATAATTATAGGTGGTAATATAAAATAACAACCGATTTTAGAGCCCCTACCTTAACTAATAAATTCTTTATTCAACTATAGCTAAGTTGTAACCATCAGTGGCCTCTTTGCAAATTTCATTCAGATTTATTAGAAAATACCTGAGTTTTGACGTATTTTGTGAAACGTTTTTGCTAAAACAGCCTTCAGTTAATTTGTGGAGTTATTTCTCTACAATATTAAAGCAGTGACAATAAAATCTATATTGGGGGAGGGGAAAGGTATTTTCCGACTAATGGTAAAAACAAAGGAAAAAAGGTAGCAAATGATTTCAAATTTTAGGGTCGGCTTCCATATGACTTTAGTTAAAAAAAGAATATTAATTAGTTTCTTTTTATGTGGACTTAAGTGTGTGCCTGTAATGATTTAAAATTGATTTAAATGACGAGATTGCGAAGCTGGTAATTGTATTGAATTCATGTTAAGAATTGTTAAATCATACTGCAGTAAACTGAGCTTTTATCTGAAAAAGGAAGTGCATTATATAGCTATAGACATTATTTAATTGATGTCTATAAAGAGCCAATATATATGTATAAATAACATTTTCCAACAAATTTAGTATTAACCTTTTGTTGTTACTTTGACAAACTTCTTCTTCTTCTGAGTTCCTTATCCTTTCAGGACGTTGGAGATCATGGTCTTCCATCTATTTCTCTCTTTTGTCAGTGCTAAAATTTCACAGTCACTCCTCTTGAACTTGTTCAAGCTGGTAATGAATTTCAGTCTTTGTCTTCCTCTACTTTTCTTTCCTTCAATCTTCCCTGTTAACACCAAGTTTTCCATTCCTTCACATCTCATTGCATGACCCAGAAACGGCAGTTGTATTTTTCTAATTACCTTCATCAACTTTCTTTTCATTCCTGCTCTCTCTAATACATCGTTTCCCAAAGTGGGCGGTACCGCCCCCCTGGGGGCGTTGCTTTGATATCGGGGGGCGGTAACGCAAAAATGGGCGGTTGGGGGGCGGTAACGCAAAAATAGGTGGTTCGTGGCGACAGTGTAGCTGCTTTATACCTTCGTCCCAATCCACACTCCTACTGCGGCTTATTGGGTTCCCGCGCCTGTTCTTAATCTTGTAATTCTCATCTTTTAATCACAACCAACCGGAACTGAACTAGTTCCGATAAAAGTAATTGTCGGTGTTCCTTTGTAATTCGTGACCCACGGTCAAAGATTTCATCCATTAATCCTGCAATTCTTAACCCTCATGGAACTTTCTGTCCTGTTTCTGTATAAATAGCGCTTGTTAATCTGATCTGTCTCACAGTCAACAAACGACTAGGCTACGTGGTCCGACTCCAAAGCTCGTCTCAGGTATGTGAACATTTCACTTTAATTTCAATCTTGTAATATTCAGAATTTTTAAATTTACTAAAGATGTGACAGAATAGGAGACTATCAATGTAAGAACACTACTAAAAGGTTTAAAAGGGTTACTGTGCAGTGTATACTAAAAGTCGGAAGCATTCGAAACCTCGGAAGGCAACAAGCTTGAGATTTTTT